>PVJI01002715.1:0-139354 GCA_004026765.1 Micronycteris hirsuta | reverse complement strand
GGCAAAGCTTGAGGACACGATGCTAAGTGAAATCAGCCAGTCACGGAAGGACAAATACTGCGTGATTCACCTCTGCCGGGGTCCTAAACTAGTCAAACTCGGAAGCAAAGCATAGGATGGTGGTGACCTGGTATTGGGGGCGGGGGGATGGCTGGTTGTTAACGAACAGGTGTAAAGTTTCAGTTATGCAAGACAATTAAGTTCAAAAGAACTAGAGACAATGCTATACTATGCATTAAATGATCATAAATTTTTTAGTTTTGTGAACACAACCCACTACCCATGCCTCCACAGAGGAGGAATATTTTGTGCCTGCCTCTGGCTTCCTTGGAATATAAGTTCGTTATGGGAGACCGAAGCCCTCCAGGCCTTGGTGAGTCGTTTCCCTGCGGGAGTCGACTTGTGGTTAGACATTTGACTTTTCCCCGTGGCGGAGTTGGGAACTTAGAAGGTGCTATGCACAAAGCTGGTGACTTTAGATTGGATGTGCACGTTTTCACAGACTGCCTCACCTACACATGCACACACACACTCAGAGTTGCCCGCCGGATTTGCCCTGGTTGGCACTGATCTTATCTGTGAACTCAATGCCTCTTCTGCCCCCGTTGTCCACCTCACCTACCCCCGGGGAAGTCCCACGGTAACGGGGGAGTCACGCACCTCCTTGGCCTCTGTGAACCTTTGCCCTGTAGGTCAGCTGTAACCCTGCAGGCAGGCACCCGGCTCCCTCAGAAAGTCTTATCTGTGCTGTTGATACCCCTCCCGGTGACTGGGAGGGACGCTCTGGACCGAGCCTTTTGTTCTTGCCACCCATGTCACCTTCCCGGCCCCCTCCCTCGGTGGCCACATGTGCGAAGGAGCCCACCGTTGTGGCGGCTCACGGAGCTCACACAGGCCAAGTGGAAGCCGTGTTAAATCATTAACCCCGATTCCAGCTTGCACTTTCTGACCTCTCGTCCCAACCCCAGTGGAAAAGAACCCGTGTGACACGCAGTCCTGGAATATGTCAACCCCACAACCCCATGCCTCTCACGGAAGGGTCGTAGCAGGAAGAAAACACTGTGCCCGACCCAGAAAGTGCTCGACTCAGCACAAGGTGCTACAGGCGTCGAAACCATGAAGCAGACAAACAAAAAAACTAACAAAAACAGACAAAACAAGCAATAAAATATGAGTTTTTAAATTGTGACACACTTCAAGTATACAGAAAAGCAGATGTCCAGCTTTGCCAAATCTTAATATTGGTCATTGACATGCCCCAACACATTAAGATATAAAACAATACAGGTACAGTTGAATTACCCTGATTTCATTTTTTTTTTAAACCTAGCCCATCTTCCTTTCCCAGAAAGAACGGCTCTCCTGAATTCCTGACTGTGCCATTCCCACTTTCCAAACACGTTTCATACAATTGCCATCTAGGAGCGTATTCATAATCAATATTCGCTGTCGTTTGTCGGTTTCACTCGGCCCGTATCTTTCTGCAATTGCTAATCATTCAACATCATGCTTTTGACATCTTACCTTGTTGATTCCTGGAGTTTCGATTCATTCACTTTAACCTCAGTGTAATATTCCCCTGAATGACTTTATCCCAATTTTGCGCCTTTTCACAGCCCCAGCCGCCCGCATCGTGTCCACGTCTCCTCTTGCACTTGTGGGGCTGCTCATGGGGGTGGGGGGAGGCCCCGAGAGATCGCCAGGTCCCCGTGACATGCACCCTCACCTGCAGCACACCTGGCCGAGCTGCTCTCCAGAGCGGCTGCGGCATCTCGTGCTCCCGCCGGTACTATGCCAGTTCCTGTTGCTGTCCGTTTCCAGAGGACTTCTTCCACGGCCCAGAAAAAAAAAGTCACATTTCTCACAGAGCTCAGCATCCTTGATGAGAAGCAATCACCTTCTCCCTGCTCCTCTGCACTAAGGATATTAGTCACCGTCTGCGGAGTGCCTAGGAAGCACTGAACTCAGTGACTTCAATCATTAATTTAATTCTTACAGCCTGAAGGTTATTGTCCCCATTTTGCAGATGAGCTCACTGAGGTTTAACGAGAAAACCAGCAGAGCAAGCTGGCAACTGCTTCGTTGAGAGCTCTGGTCGTTCCACGTGCTGCAGTAAACCGACTTCACCTGTTTAATTAGTGGTGGGGGGAAGGCTTACTCTAGAAGAGGCAAAGAACTTTATAGTTGTTTATTAGTTATTCTACCAAGGGCGGGTATTATATCATCTCGGTTTACAGGAGAGAGAAAGGCTCAGGGAGAGTGAGTCCGTTTCAAGCTTCATGAAAGTTAAAGGCACAGTCTGGCTCTTGCTCCAAAATCCCACTCTTTGCATTCCAGGGAATATCTAAGCTGTATCACTGCGCTCTCCTCAGGCAGTCCTCAGCTTCATCGCGGCGTGGAAGCAACTCGAGTTTGGTGGCAGTCTAGACCGGTATCCTGGTACCACTGCATCCCGGCTGCGTGCCCTTGGGTACGTCATGGAACCTCATTGAGACTCAGTTTCCTCACCGGCAAAGGAGCAGCTGGGAGAATGCGCGGCAGGCAATTGACCAGCAGTGAGCGGTAGCCACCTCTCCTGTGGGCACCAGGTGATCCGTGCCTCATTGTATTGTCCACTTGATTTTGCTGGCCATGCCCCTACCAGCTGGTGTTTCCACCCCCAGCATGTGGATGCTGATAGGAGAGGTTTTCCCATCACTATCATTCTAGACCAGTAACAGGTGGGGGGCACACCACCTACGCCCTCTGTGACCCCAGTGACCTGGAAGTAATGATTGATTACTCAGTGACCCTGCCTGGGGATGCACCACACTCCTGCTGGGGGGCATCCCTTATTGGAAATCAGAGCTGGCAGTGCAGCTGTCCCCCCCGCAACCCAGCTCCCTGCAGGAGGAAAACAGACCAGTGCCGACCAGCCAGAGAACTATACAGTGTGAAGTAAGCAGGGACCAGCAGGCAGAGAGGATGCAGAGATTAATCCCACGTGGACGAAAGTAGGTGACGTTTGAGCAAGACCCGGCCTCATCTGCCTCACCCCTTCTCCACCTTGCAGACCTCACCTACACATTCACTGCGGTTCTCTTCCCACGCCCGTCATAGTCACAAAGTGGCTGCAAAAATCCAAGGAGAACATCAACAGCATCCTAAGCAGGAATAAAGGAAGTGCCTTTCTTCTATAATAGTCAGGAAAGAAAATCTTCATTCACCTGTGCACCCCTAGACCAATGAGCTCAGGTGTCTTCTATTTGTCTCCCAGACCCACCTTTTGCTCTTCAACACCCTGTGGCACAGGTGGCAAACACAAGGCCCACGGGCCGAATCCAGCCTCCACCTTGTTGTATGTGGCCCGGCACCCTGTTTCTACCCGGTGGCAGCGCCGAGCTCTCGCTTAACTGTTAAGGAGTAGTTACATTTACACAATCCTAAAGTTACGTTCGGCCCTTTGAAGGCCACCACGAGGCTGATGTGGGCCCTGTTAAATATGAGTTTGACGCCCCTGCCCTGTGGCGAGCGATAAGGACGACCTGTAAGGATGACCTACCCGTGAGGATTTCAGGGTTCCCATTGGCCCTGACTGGTTTCAGCCAGTGGGGTTCCCAGCAGAAGATCAGATGGAGAGAAGACAGTGATGAAGGAGGGGAAGGAGAAAATTTCCCCGGCTTCCTCCCTGGGCCTGACCTCAGGCTGGCTGTGAACTTTAACCAAAGCTCCCGGCTCCGCTCCAGGGCCCCCCTCCTACTCAATTCTTTCCTAGATCGTGTTATGATTCTCCTTCCCGTTGGCCCCGGGGAAGGTAACCGCTTTCTTGTCACTAATCTATGGTTACTTCACTGTCTCTCATACACAGGGCCCAGCAGAAGTAAGGCCTGCTTCCGTGTGGTTGGCAGGGTAATAATATGGGTGTAATAATGTCTACTTTTAATTTGAACATTTCACCTACAATATCATACAATGTGTGCTTGAGTATGATATTGTTATGTTACAGAATTATATGCTTAGGATTTTGTAGTAAAAATGGGCATTATTTGAGCCACACGCCATATTCACACCTTCAAATAAACTTCTAAATTACTGTGTTTTGACTGCCATCAGTTGCTTGGGGGGGGGGGGCTGATTTGCTACACCAATCACTGCCAAAGAAGAACAGGATACAGGCCAATCAGATTTCACCCCTGAAGGGCCAGAGGAAGTTTCTGCTTCTCAGTAGACACGGGACAGACTGTGCCCGCAGCTGCAGGCGGAGGGAAGGAAAAAATTCTTAGAGCAGAAGCATCCAAGTCCAAGGGCCTCACAGCAAGGGTGGGAGTTAAGAAACATCTAGAAAGCCAAGTAGAGGTCTTCCTTCGCTTTCTTCTCCATCTTCCTCTCTCTGTGTCTGTTCTCTCTCTGCTTCCCCAGTTCTCTTTCACCTGTGGGCAGTTTATTCTCCCATCCCAGCGTCACCAGGGTGGTTGGAATCTGAAGTGTGTATCTGGGTCTCAGGGTGGCCCTGGACCAGCAGCCACCAGCATCTGGGAACTTGTTAGAAATAGAAATTCTCAGGCCCATGCCAGACGTCCTGAATGGGGAACTCGGTTTAACACCCTGCCCCCACCCCCAAGGACAGTCCCACCGTGGCGTCAGAGGGTGTCAGGGACTGACTGCGCTCACACCTATCGGCCCACCGCCACCTGCTGGCACAATGAGGGCAGTGTAAGCGTCACGTGAGGGCCGCTGTTCTCAGGCAATTCTTCCAGCGCAGGACGGGGAAAGTTCTTCCTGTCCATCCTTCGAGTTTTTCTTTTTCCTCCTTAGCAGCTGAACTACAGGGTTCACAGTCAGAATTGGTGCTGGAAAAGCAAAACGGAAAGTGGTCTTAGCATCGGGCAGGGGAGGAGAGGAGGAAGAGAAAGGAAAAACAAGAGGAAAGAGAAAGAAGTATTGCAGACTCCCCAGGATCTCGAGAAAATGCAAATCCTGGCCCAGCATGTCTGGGTGCGAGACTGCATTTTGAACCTCCTCCTACCTGGGGCTCGAAACTGCGGGTCCCTGGACTCACCAAATGCCCCCTCTCTCCTGACTCACGCTAGGCCTTTAAAGAGACCTGGCTCCCGCTGTGCCCAGCACGGAGGGTCTCCCACCCCACGGCTCAGGAATCCACCGGAGCGCTCCTGAAAACGCCCAGTGCTGGGCCCTTCCCCTCAACATAGACCCCATCCCCACCCTGAGCTTCCCCTTCGGCCCTGCGGGGGTGGGGCTGACCATTTTGCAGTTCTAACCAGTCCCTGGAGTGAAGCTAATGATCCCTTCGTCATTAGCTCTAACTAGCAGGACCTTTCCTGATATTTCTATAGCACCGAGTGACAAAGGTCGCCTTTATTTATTCCAGAGGCTAATGACTCCTGGTGTCCATTTTTTTAAAAGGAGAGGGGGGAGCTATTTATTGTTTCACAAAACCCCTCTGCAGGAGGAGCACCAGGCCCTGACCATCTAAAATAAAAATGCAACGCCACCACCTGCTGGTTGTCTCGGGAAGTGCACAGGGTGTCCGCCGTGCGGCGCAAAAATGGCTTTTCGCAAATTAATCTTGGCAGACGCAATACATCCTAGACACTACCCACCATCCTCCTTGCCTTTCTTTCAGGTGTCGGCAGACCAGCAAAAAATGTATGTGCGTGAACCCTACAGTTCCGGACTTCCTATGCGACACGGAGGTGTAGGAATCTAAGGAACTTGCTTAGCAACACACAGCAAAAGGTGGTGAGCGCACAAATCGACTGCCTCCAGAGCCCCCTGCTGGACCACGTCAAAAAATAGCTGGAGAGATACGTACCGGCAGGGGCAGATGCCATGGTCACAAAGGCGGTTTTCCCAGGGTGAGGCTTACCCACCGCGCTCCGGATGACCCCTGCCATCTCCCCGAATGTGGGGAACTGGACTGCATCGTTTGGGGAAGTGGGGGGCTGCATTCGCACTCTCCCCCGAAAAGAAAAAAGCTGGAGAAACATGTCCTCTACAGATGTGTCCTCCCAGAAAGTTAGCACTGAAAAATGCTTTAGATCCAGACATTTCCACATCCTTTATTTTATAAAAAGAAAACAACAGAAAGCACAGAAAGGCAGAGTGACTTGCCAGTTGGTCACTTCTGCCCGTCAGCAGCTTGGTGACAGGTCGGCAAGGTCACTCGGGCCCCTTCGGCCACATGGCACTTTTAGCGGCATTGATTGAGGGTAAAATGCCAGAGCTTGCGCATGGCGTTCTATGTGGGGACTATGGCTCTAGGAATAAGAACTTTTCATTTCCCCTAGCTGGTGTGGCTCAGTGGTTTGAGCACTGGCCTGTGAATCAAAGGGTCACAGGTTCGATTCCCTATCAGGGCACATGCCTGGGTTGCAGGTCAGGTCCCCGGTGGGGGGCGGCGCCGAGAGGCAACCACACATTGATGCTTCTCTCCCTCTCTTTCTCCCTCCCTCCCCCTTTCTCTAAAATAAATATTTTTTAAAAAGAACTTAACTCATTAAACGTACACATAATCGAGGGGCCCACCACATTGGCTATTCTACCAACTAGAAATCATCACTCAAATAAGTCACTCAAATAAGCTACTAACATTTTAAACATATACTGTCTGGATTATCATTTACTCAGTTCTTTTCCTGTAATCTATACATTTTGTTCTTATTTGTCCTTGTCCTGCATAATCGTATCAGTCAAATTGTATCTGACATCATTTGCTAAGTTGATTGCTTGATTTATTCATTCAAAATACCCAGAATCCATTTGTGTGATGCCTCAGCATCTTGCTCCCCACCAGTGACATCCCGCATGTTTTGGGGTGATGTGACTAGGTCTTCGGCAGCCTGGGACCTGTATTCCCCTCTTGGCAATGACATCCGTAGGTCGTGTGATGTAGGGCAGGTTATAACCTCACTGACCTCTGCTTTTGTCATCTGAAAAGTGGGATCAATATCATTTCCTATCTGATATGCTCATTATTGGGATTAAATGAGATACTCCACATCAGAATTTGACAAGATGCCCAGTATCCAATCAATGCCAATATTATAATTGCTCTTATGAGGCACGAAACTGCATCTTTTTTGAATGAAGAACTGTGAATCTCAAAGCTAGTCATCAGTTTTGCTCTTTACCCTTTGCCTTGAGGATGCAGACCTTTCTTTGGGAGTCAGGACTCTGCTATCCATTTAACTGGGCACACGGAGGCTTGTGTCATTGTAAACAGAGTTACCATATGATTGGAAACCCTTCTGCTGGGTATCTGCCTGAAACTTCTCAAAACAATTACTCACAGAGACACATGCACCCCTATATTCACTGCAGCATCATTCACAGTGGCCAAGACACGGAGACAACCAAGGTGTCATTGGATAGAAGACTGGATAGAGAAGGCGGTATATACATACAAGGGAATACTCCTCAGCCATAAGAAAAGGTGAAATACCACCATTTGCTACAGCATGGATGGACCTTGAGAATATCACACCAACCAAAATAAGCCAGACAGAAAAAAGTGAAGAACCATACAATTTCACTCATACAAGGGATATAAACCCAAAAGCAACAAATAAACAAGACAAACAAAAACTCATAGACACAGACAAATACTATGTACAAGCAGAAACGCAAAGCACATCCGTTACGCAAGCGTGTGTGTAGAACAGCGTTCTTTTATTGGTTTTGGGGTTGCCAGGAGGGCAGGGGGTGAGGCCGGGGGTGGAAGAGGGTAAAGGGGGCCAAATACATGGTGACGGAAAGAGACTCGACTTGGGGTGGTGAACACACAATGCCATATACAGATGACGTATTGCAGAATTGGGCACTTGAAACCTGTTAGTTAATCTTATTAACCAATGTCACCCCAGGAAACATAATAACATTTTTAAAAAGTCATTAGAATGGTTTCCCTGAAGTCCTTGCACAACTCAGTAGGAAGAGGGGCATTTTCAAGGCTTGAAATCAGGAGGGGGTTCTCATGAGGTATTTTCTAAATATGCAGTTTATACTGTTAAAAGGCTGCCCACTTTTCCCACGTCGGAAACAAACAATTCTTAATGCTGCTTCCCAAGAAGGAAAAATCGGCTCCGCCTGGTATGGAGGGTCTGCCCACATGACTCATGAAGGACCGTCTCTTGCTCCAAAACGAAATCATCCCTGTGGAGAAACCACTTAGAAGGCATACATTCTTCCGTCTCCTCAGCAGAGGAAAATTCGGTTTGACTGTATTCTTTGTGCTTTATGGGCTATGGACAGGAAAACAAGGCAGCCTTCAATTTGGAGGAGGACCTTATGACCCAGCGTGTTTAAATAATTGTACACAAACAGCAAAGCCGGAATTATTAAAGCAGATTCTGATTCAAGCTACAGAGCTCCTTCAATGGGGGTATTGTTCTTCTCCAGGGAAGGCTGAGAGAAAGTGGAGGTCCCAGACAAACTGGGGCAAGCGCACTTCCTCGGTCTCCCACCACGGCTTACGCAGTGGCAGCGGTACTTGGGAGCCAGCTGGGGAAGAGGGGAATGATACTGTTGCAATGGGACAATACAATGCTGGATTTTGCCCACACACTTGCTTTCATGATCTTCCTTAGTTACCAACATCCCAGCAAATCAGCAAGACTGCAATCTCAGCCCCCAGAAAAGTAGGGAATAGGCAGACTGAGACGCTCCCCGCCACAGGGATTCCCACCCTCGATGCAGGTGGAAATGACCGCAGTGGCCTTGAAATAATACAATGTACCTGCACCCAGGCCTGCCCGAGACCTATGGAAATTTATCCCGAGCGCCAGAGTGCAGCCCGGGCTGAGAACCACAGAGCTGGCGGAGAGGTGGGAGGGAATGGAGAGCTGTCAATCATAAAGCAAGCCGGGCTCTCCTGTTATCAGGAGGGGCACTGGGGGGACATCTCAGCTTCGAGGTGGGTACTCAGGCGCCAGAAGAGTCAAGGGCCCAGACTCTGATCAGCTGGGTTTCTCCAGACGTCTTCTGGAACCTGCTGGAACCTTCCAGAGCTGCGCTGCTGTGAGCGGAGATAAGAGCCCCCTGTGAACAATTCAGAAAATCAACACGGTGGCTCACAAGGAATAGTTTGTACATGGACCAGGTGACAGTAGAGTATGATTGAATACTCTAAACTCTAATAGTATGATTGAATACTTAAAACGGCTCACATAAAGTCAGTCTAAGCATCTTTATAGGTATGTGCGTGTGTGCGTGTGCGGGGTGTGTCTGTGAACGAGGTCCTCATGGAAAACGTTTCTTAATTGCAAGTGGCCGTCACAGAAGTTGGAAGTCACTCTGTTGTTGCCCACAGGGTTTTGTGACGGTGAAATGAGATAATGCTGTGGCGCGTGTCACCTGTGAAGTACTAGATAGATTAGGTGGTTCACAGAAGGACAGACGGACTGATAGATTGAAAGGCAGGGGGGCAGCCTAAAGCACAGTGCGCCTAATTCAGCAGACAGAGGGCAGCTGATGGAAGTGCGGCTGTGGCACTTCCTTAGGTACAGTTGGAAGGTCTCTTTGCTCCTAAGAGAGTGTAATTTCCAAAGGAATTTGAACTCTCAATTAATTACCTGACATCATAATCAGATTCAAGAAATGTCCCATCAAGTGTAAAGAGTTTGGGTAATAGGTTATTACCTACAGAGGCAAGGTCTTCAGGTCCCCCTGTGTCCCAAACAATACTCTTCAAAAACGTTCCAGGGAATTCCGCAAGCTTTCATTGCCACTTAGAATGTTCCAGAGGAGGTTGGGCAATGAGGTACCAGGATTCCTGAGGCAGGGCCCCAAACTTCATGGCAGGCACTGTCTAGTCGACAGGCGGTCGTGAAAAAAATTTCAAATATTCACAGGACAAGTGAAGAAGATTCCAAGTGGGCAGAGAGCAGGACACACTTACTCCAAACTTTCTCATCTCCTTCTTGTTATAAAGCAGAAACGCTCAGAAACGAGGGGCCTGTCTCATCCTTGGTCCAGTTAAAAGACCAATGAAGAACATTCCCCAGGATCCCTGAGATGCAAGAGAGGAAGGGACTAAGAAAAGTCTTGGGATGAAAGAAAACGGATGTTAAAGATTCTAGAAAGTTACCAAGGCTTTAGCAGAAGCTTCTGCCTGTCTTGAAAAATCCCCCCAAGGCAAGAATGTTAAAAAGCCTAGCTGTTAGCTTGAATTGGGGACAAGGGGAAACATGAGACTAATGACCATAAATTATAAATAGACCCGTCTAGATTCTTACATTTTCCCCATCACTTACTATTACCTTGCTTGCAACTAATCTGGCAGCAACGGCTGTTTAAAAGTTATTGCTTACTAAGTTTCTCCCCCCCACAGAGGAATTTAGCTAACTTTTCACCAAAACAACAACTCTCTTTATTTTGATCTTTCTAGTTTACAAAATTGTTTATTATTTGCTTTAATGATTATTAACAGGTACTACTGGCATAAGCAGGGATGGATATAAACAAAACTTGCATGCTGGTAAGCATGCAGTTCAACAGGTGGGAACACAGGGGCCCCCAACCTTGAAATAAGAAGGCCCAGGAGCCGTCAGCAGCAGGCGGCGGAGGGGGCGGCGGGGGCATCCTCTGTGTGTTTTCCAGGCTGCGTGTGTGCCCATGAAAGAGCCCCCTGTAGACAGAGAGAATGGAGGCGGGTCTAGTCCAGGGTGAATAATAAGACCCAGCTTACTCTAGTCAATCATTCTGTTATCTGGGCTCCGCAATATTCTTTCCTGAGGAAGATGCGACAGTTCTTGTGTGGGAACACAGCCTGCTACCCTCGTTTTAGAAGAGTCATCCGAATTTAATTGGCACCTTGAGTTGCTAGCTCAACAGTCGGTCCATGACGCAATTGGTCTTACAGGACCAGCTTCTCCAATGCCTTCCAGCCTTTTCTCTGAGTCCACTGGGGCTGCCCCTGGGTTTCCCCGCTATCCCGTCCCAACCCACACCGTGGCAACCAACCTTGGGAGCGATAAGTCTTCCTGGAGTTGACCTCATTGGCCTGTGCCCTGTGTCTCATTTTGACCCTGACTGGATGGCTCTCTGGCGTTCTGGCCACTGCCTTCTGCTCCCACAGCCCCAGGGGGAGAAAAACTGACGGGGGATGATCCGGTTACTAAAATGTGCTGTTCCCCTTCGCAGACTTTGTCAGGGATCCGAAGCTGCTCTTGGGAAAACCGACGCGGCGGCGAGGGCGTGGGGCAGTCGGAGGAGCTCCCGGCCCACCTGCTCCCCGCACAGCTGTGCTGGCTTTCAGACAAGGCGGGGTCCTCTTATGAAAGCTCACACCCTGTACCTGGGCAGAGAAAAGCGCCTGACTCCCAGGACACGGCAGCAGTAAGTGAGTCATCACAGATGCCAGGACGGGGCGAGAGCAAAGAGCCCCTTCTCTCTCTTCTTTTGGGAGCTTCGGGTCGCGTTGGGAAGGCGCTGAATCGTGACTAGTAAAATCACTAGTTACAAATTTAATCATTGCAGATATTGATTAAGCACTGCGTGCCAGGCACCACGTGGCCAGCCTACCCTAAGGTGAGGGATAACAATAGCATTAAACAACACAACCATCACTTATTTTCTGCCAGCATTGAGCCAAGAACACAGTGTATGCTGTCTCATTCCAACCCCACACGCTCCCAAAAGGAAGGGACTATTATTATTCCCATTTTCGCAGTGACTGCACTGAGTAGCAGAGATATTAGGTCACTTGCCCAGGGCTGAACAGCTAGGAGGTGGCAGAACTCACACGAGAACCCAACTCTGCCTACCTCCTGCCCCTTCGCTCCTAACCACTGCCCGAATCCCATAACTATTTTTATTGCATTAAACAAACCATTTGTATGCTTGCTCTCTGCCAGGAACTATTCTGACTACTTCAAATATTAACTTACTTAATCTTCATAAAAATGTCATGAGGTAGATGCTACTGGCATCCTCATTATTACAGGTGGAGAAAACTAAAGCGCAGAGAAGCTGAGTAACTTGCCTGAGATCGCACCGCCTTTCCAATTCCAAGTCCACTTTATCCTAAGCATATGGATGAAAGCAAGGCCAGGCACGGTGGAGTTTGGGGGAGTGACAGGTGTGACTTGCCCGCAGACTTCCTGGTATGTACTGTCACGCTGTAAAACTGTGTCCTTTGCAAAAGCGTGAAGGAAACAGACATTGGTTTTCAACCCTCAGCCTCTGCCTAACCCAGCTGCGGGCAGATGACAGCCTCAGGGGGAATGCCAAAAAGATGCCAAATGCAAGCCCTGTGGTTTGCAAGCCCTCTGGTTTGGCCTCAGACCTGCAAGAGAACCTCATCTGTCTATAGGCAAAGTGATTCTGGGGTACATGTCTACCCACAGGCAGCCCTGGGCCGGGAGAAACGAGCTGGAGAAGAGCCCAGTCTCCTGTTCGACGGGAGACGGCAGATACGCTGGGCTGGCCACTCAAGGCTAATTGCTCTGAGTAATACTGCGGCACTTCGTCCTGGTGCTGAAGGAACTGAGACAATATTGACCAAGAGTCAGCCAACATCACAGTGCAAACACGCAGGGAAATCCATGTCCTTAGGCAGAGAGAGTCCAAGCAAGAACCTGAACATCCAGGAAGATCAGCTGAGGGCGAGGCCGTCCCCGCAGAACCCAACACCTGGGCCTTGTGTGCCGGCAGGTGCTGCTGGGAGCTTAGTGTGCGCTGGGCCTTTGCAGGTGCGGCGCTCAGTGCGAGAAGCACCGACCTCCAGGCTTTCACCTCCCTGATGCCTCTTTTTCATTCAACTCTCATGGAAAAGGGATTTGTTTGGGGAAGTCTCTCTCCCCACCCTGGGCCGAGATGGGGCATCTCCTTCTCGAGCCTCATTTCCCCCTTTGTGGACTGCTATTTGAACATTTTGTTTTGTTTTGTTTTCAGTTTATACATAGGTCTTTCTCCCTGTTAGTCTGTGGCCCAGACAGAAACTATACTCTTTTTATGTTCATATCCTTTTGTAATCCTAGCACTTAATACAGTACCGGGCAAGTTCGTGCTTGGTAAGTATTGGAAGGAAAAAAGGATGAGCGGATGAATGAATGAATAGACGGCTGCATGGATGGATGGATGGACGGATGATGGATGGACGGATGGATGGCTGCATGGATGGATGATGGATGGATGGACGGATGGTGGATGGATGGGTGGATGGATGGCTGCATGGACGGATGAATGGACGGATGATGGATGGATGCTGGATGGATGGTACTTGGATGAGTTGGTAGGTAGGTGGGTGAATGGATGGTTGAGAGGATGGATAGATGCCTTTAGCAGGCAGCTAATGCAGAGTTTCCATCTCCTGGGATTCAAAGAAATCATGTCTTCTCTCACTGTAATTGGTCCATAAAATTCTGTAAATCCATCCCTAGGGAAGAAGGCCCAAGCCACACTGCCCCTTTCTCAGAATATAAGCTGTCTTATGTTACACTTTTGCTTCCTGAAAGATGGCCTAGTTGCTAACTTTAATCAGAATTCACCTGCATAGAAATAGAGTTTAAGCTGGCTCCCATCTACCCTAAGAGACTGAAACCACGCCTCCCTTTGCTGTTAAGGGGAAATAGCACTTCTAGGGAGTTTCCTGTCCTGGCCCTCGGGCGCACCATTGGTTTCCTAAGTTGTAGGGGGCTGGAACTTGAGGGGTTAAACCATAGCGAGTTGGGAGTTGGAGTGAAGGAAAAATAACCTCAAACTATTACAAGTAATGTTAGATCTGGGTTTCCATTTCAGTTCTATCACATACTACTTGTGAGAACCTTGCTAAATTTCTTCTCAAGGCATCTCTTTTCTAATCAGTAAAATGGGGAGTAGGGACCCTGGAAAACTAGTATAAAAGGTTAATTCAAAGGGTTGTGTCAGGATGGAAGAAAAAGAGCACAGTGTAGGCATTGTTCAGTCCATGACAGGTTGACACAGGAGCTGGTGGATGGGAGTGATCCAAGTGGTAACACGGATATTTTCAATTCCATTAATAAATGATTAATAGTCTACTGGGATAACATTTCACAAATTATGGAATACTTACCAGCGGTGATAGAGAAGAAAATCTTACATTGTATGTAAAGTAAGCTTTTAAATAACATTAAATCCTCAACTGAGAAAGTGAGAAAGTGATTCCCTGGGCAACTCTCTTTCAATTATGAACCAAGATTTCTAATTATGTCAAAGAGAAAGTCTTCACTTGACGCTGGAATTTCTTTAACATTTCAGCAGTCAGCAGGGCGCAGACAGGGGTCTTGGGGGGGCAACAGAATTGAGCTGGAATGCAGGGTCTTTCTTTACACGTGTTGCCTTGTTTTGTTAGGATACCTCTTACTTGTGGGAAATAATACCAGTTTTTATTTTACGGTAGTCATATTCAATTTTTTTAATCTGTTCAGTCGCATTGTGAGTCAGGTTAGAGAAAACGTGAGTGGCAATTCAGGTGGCGTGGCGGGTCGCCACTGCGGAAAACCAAGACGGATGGACCCCGGCAGCCCTGGGGGGCTCACACCCACGTGCCCACCGGGCTCGGGGAGGCCCCGGCTGCCCACACACACCTCGGTGTAAACTCTCCACCAGGAAAAAAAGCTTGATGCCTAGACATTTTTCCAGAGTTTAGATGATTTTTTTTAAAATGATCGTTTTGTATTAGATTTAAAAATTCTATGTGCTGTTTTAAATACAGACACACTATGCGTATTAATTATCTGCACCTCTGTTTATAGATAATGTTACATATCACATTAAATATGTAACCTATTAAATTCCATTATATTAGTAACATGTGAAATGTGTGCAGCCCTACATCCCAAGGATGCTTTCACGTCGTCATGGAGACATGGGGTCCCCTACTCCTCTCTTTTGTCCTTTTGGTAGAAACCTGGGCATAAGAAACCGTTTGTGACTCTTTCAAATTTACCCTAAGAAAAATGGTAACATAAGGGGAAGGATACATAGCAAATTATGACTGGAACTCGGGGCCAGAGGCGGGGGGCGTAGTGGGGACCCAGGTGAACCAAGGGACCCATGTCCCTTTAAGAGGCACGGCCAATGTCAAGTCCCAGTCAATTGGGATGACAGGTTATTGCCAAATGCTTGTATTTTGTATGAGACATTAGAGCTGTGATTTTTTCATATGCTGTTCCCTGATTATTCAGTGTGGGCAATTAATCCCTGAATTTAAAAACACTCTTCCCTCCCACAACATCATGGAAGATGGATCGCTCAGACCGTGCCCCTCACGATGTTTATTTCTTCCCTCTGCCCGGGTGGAGGGGTGGGAGCTGATTAGCGAGGAGCCCGAGGGCTGGGAGGTGAAAGGACTTGAGTGTCAAAAGTCCATGGTGTTGTCAGTTGACAAAGAACAAAGGCAAATGTCCAAGAAACATGTGCCAACCATTTCGAACTCACGTCACCAATGGAAAAGAAACCACGAGACAGAATACTGAGGAGAGGCCCTATTTCTTAAGCAAATACAATTTTTTTAAGCTGCGAAAGCCTTGAATACAAAGAAACCGACCTCTTGCACACCGATTCATTCATTCACTCTAGGGCAACATAGAAGAGAGTGACAGAGACCCAGCCCTTGGCGTCAAGGAGAGCCATGGAGTCGGAGAGGAATTTGGCCACATATGTAACAAATGCCCTTCAAACAGGACTGCCCTTTGATCCGACGTGGTAACATCTGGGAACTGCCTGTAGGAGAAACACCGAGGAAATGATGGCAGCAATCTTTGCTGGAAAGAAGTGTATCTGTCGTGTTAATAATAGCAGATTCTGTCCGACGCTGAAATGCACAACGTGGCTGGTAATTCATTCGTCAGCGGCGCGGCCTCTGAAAGGAGCTCCCAACCCTATTTTAAAGGACATGCTTGGCATTGTAAATAATGGCTTAAAAAAAAAGACGTCTTGGCTTCAAAACAGTATTTCAGACTCACTAATAGACATGTGATATTGATATGGAAAGAGAGAACAACCAAAGGAGTATTTCTTGATGATAGGATTATAGATTATTATTCCTTTTACATGTTCTCTCTCTGGGTGTTTCATAAGAAACATCGATTCCTTCTGTAATGAGGAAAAAGGGGAGCAGTTTTCACAGTTTCATTCTCTAGAAACCCCTATGCTCTTAAAAATTACTAGGACCTCAAAATGGCTTTATTCCTGTGGCTTAGAGCTAGCAGTGTTTACCATATTAGAAACTAAAACTAAGAACTTTTAAATATTTAGTTATCAATTCATTTTAAAATAATAACAAGCCCATTCCATGCTGCCAGAAATAACATTTTGATGAAAATAACTATTTTTTTCAATAGTTTCCAACCAACTATTTGATTTATTCCAAAACAGGAAAAAGGGCAAAAATACGGTATGATATTACATTTTTTGGCAAATGTCTTTAATTTCTACTTTCAGGGAAGACAGCTGGGATCTCTTCTCTGCTTCTGCATTCAATATGTGTCCACATGTTGTTTCAGTTGAAGGAGCTGAAGAAAATCCAGCCCCCCATGGTTATGTGGTTGGAAAAGAAGAAATATTTTAATCACCTATTCCAAAAGTAGCGAGCACCTTTACCCTACACCCAAACGTGACAGGTGACCCAGTTTCTTGAAGGTAGCTGTGGTGCGAGTTCTGAAACTGTATCAGTGTGCTTTTTATTCTCTCTCTACCTGCGAGAGGACGAGAGAAAAAGGCGAATGGCGTGTCAGTATTATGGCAAACGTGGCAAGGGCCAGGGCCCCGCCTGGACCCTGGAGCACGCTGAGAATCCCCGCCTTAAACTGCACGCAGGAAAGTGTGGGGGCGCTAAGGCCCGGAGGGCGGAGAGGCCCACGATTCTGGTTTGCGTGTGTTTGGGTAACCTTTCACAGAGTGTACCGCACTTTTTGCCATGTGCATTTCACCTTTAAAAAATCGACTTTCCTGAGGCCACTGTCATGATTTGGTTCTAGGAGCAGCCATCCCTGGGTGGAGATTTGCCTGGAGGGACTTGAGCGGGTTTGATCTTGTAAACCACCCCTGTGAGGGAGGGACAGAGGCAGGACTAGGGGGAGGGAGAAGGTGGACATTGCCACAGAGTTGCCACCGAGGCCCCCATCCATCCAACAGGGAGCTGGAGATCTGGGCGGCACCCCTGAGCTGTTCCCCTGAAGCCGGGTGACCAGGTCTTTCTGTCTCTGTGCCCACCGGCCATTGCACACTGACTGCTCTGGAAAGGGGCCTCGTCTGGGGAGCTGGCAAGTGCCAGAGAGAGAAAGAGCATCCTCAGCCACCCCTTCCAGAAGGAGCCCTCAGTGCTGGAGGGCTGATCTCAGCCGGCACCATGGCCTCCCTTCCACTCAGCGTGAATCAATACCAGGCCTGGGATTTGAAAGCCAGTCCTTTGCTGGACTCCGGGGCCTCTGCAAGGGGACCCTCTGAACACCGCTTCATCTCAGGCAGGCCCTATTCAGCCGGACAGCCCAGGCAACCAGCCCTCAGGGTCGGCCCTCAGTTATTGGCAGCAAGAAGCAAGGGCAGGTCTGCACAGGCCCAGGCCCAGGCCCAGGCCCAGGAACACAGCGGGCTCTGCTCTCTGCTCCCCTGGCTGTGGGGACCAGGGCCACTTGCAAATATAATCATCAGTCTCACGGGCAATTCACTCTGGGCCCTCACCGGTGTGTTCTGGGAAGGGGGAGGACTTTCCCTGGAGATTCACATGCTCTCCCCAATGTTGATGCCAATGAGCATACGGACCAGGAAGGGGAAAGGCAAGTGCAGAAACTATGGCTTGAAAAAAAAATGCCTTGATTCTGAAGTGCTGATATGAATAAAGTGAAATATTTGACATAGAAATATCCATGACTATCCTGTAAGACTGGGGCAGAGGGTGCCCTGGCCTGGGTGGCTCAGCTGGTTGGAATGTTGTCCTGTAACCCAAAGGTCCCTTGTTCAATTCTCAGTCGGGGCACATGCCTGAGTTGTGGGTTTGATCCCCAGTCGGGGCACTTGCTGGAGGCAGCCGATTAATCTCTCTCTCTTTCTCTCTCTCTCTCTGTCTCCTTTTCCCTCTCTCTTGAATGAGAATAAAATAAAACTTTACCAAAAATGACCGGGGTGGGGGGCAGCTACGGAGACTACAAATGTCCCTGCCACCCACAGAGCCCTCGTGAGGACAGTAGCTGCCTGTGTCTCTCTGACACAGTACCTTGTCTCCGTTCCGGAAGCATCCACGTGAAGAACTCTCTAGCTGGCTTCCGTCCTGGGCTCACGTTTGCTCCAACACTGAAAGGAAGACCTGAGGTTGTTTTCCAAATGCTCCTGCTCCAGAAACCCCTTCCACCTTCCCAGAAACAGAAAAGAAAACAGACTTCTGCCTGCCCTTGAGTCTGTGTGTGTGTGTTTGTGTGTGTGTGTATAGATAGATAGATAAATCTACACACACACACACACACACACACATATATATATACACATATACATATAACATACATATCCACATATATATATACAGGGTCTGGCAGAAGTAAGGCTTGTTTGAGTGCGGTTGGTCAGGGACATGAATGTCTCGCACGAGATGGACAGCAATGTGAACATGTCACCTAAAAGGTCACAGGGTGTGCCTGAGTGTGATACTGCTGTGTTATAGAATTACATGCTTATGGTTTTCTAATAAAAGAGTTTGTCATAAAAGAGGGGCGTTATTTGTGCCAGATCCTGTGTATATATAGCCTCCTGTTTCATTCCCTGTGAGGAAGAGAACCCCAGGGGGATTCACGTGGTGAGGGGAAATGATCAGCACCTCATAATGCCCTACTTCCAACTCCGTGTGCAGAGGTGTTTACAGAGGCTTCTGATTTCAAACAGCTTTCCAACGTCTCCCGGGGCAGAGAGTGTCGCCAACGCTGAGATGTCTGTGTGATTGCATCGGCCCGTGTTCGCCATCACGAAGCCTGGGACAAGCTAGAAAAATGGCAGAAGATAGATCCCTGTCCTTACGCCACGCCCAGGAACAGAGCTGAGCAGGGAAGCCACCGACTCTCATGGTTGGAAGAAAGAACCAAATGACTACGTTGCGGGAGTGTGACACGGGGTTTGGTTTGACACTGGTCCGCGGGGACCTGTCCACTTTCGGGTGCCTGTGCTGTCCCTCCTAGGGCGTTTGCCCCCCCATCGAGTCTGAACAGCCATGGCGGTGAGACCACCGTGCAGTTGGCGTTGCTCCCTTCCCCTGCCCAATGCTCTAAAAGTGTTTGCACCCCAGACCCAGGCCAGGGTCCATGGGGTCAAGGTCTTTCTCTGCAGCACCGTTCTGTAGAAGCTGACGTGGTCCCTTCTCTTTCCAAACCCAGGACCAGAAGTGGCAGGAATTCTATCTCCAAAAAGTGCTGGATCCCGTAAAAGGGAGCCACGCCTAATAAAATCATCTAACATTTATCGAGACTCTTTTCTAAGCATCTGAAGACACTGAGTCTTGAGGACACCGGTGAGCGGCAGTGCCAGCCAAGGCCACATCTTCCCGTAGGTTTCCTGTTAATTACACAAGAATGTCCTCCGTCCAGGGCTCTGTCAGTCAGGGTCCTCTTCCTCATGGCCAAGTGCACCCTCCCAGGCTTCCCTTCCACCATTCCCTGCCCCTCCAGTCCATCCTCAGGAATAACCCCAAAACACAGGTGACAGATTTAGCGAATAAAAGCGCAGGACACCCAGTTAAATAGAAACATCACATAAACTGCAAGCAATTCTTTCATGTACATTTGTCCAAACTAGGGTGTGGGCCATACTCCGCCTACGCCCCGCGCAATGCTCGGGACCGGCTGATACTGAAAAAATCATTCATTGGGTCATCCGACACCAAATCGAACCGGCGTCCTGCACTTCCTTCCTAGTGGCGATAATGCAGACAGTGTGACATTTTTCACTCTAACCACCGTTAAGTGCACAGGTCAGTGGTACGAAGGGCCTTGTCATTGCCACACTGCCGTCAGCACCGTCCGTCTCTCAAACCGTTTTCTCTCCCGAATTTGCCTCCGTCCCCATTACACTGGGCTCTTCCTCTCCTCCTCCCAGGCCCCGGATGCCACCGTTCTGCCTTCCGCCTCTGTAAATTCGGCTGTTCTGGGAATCTCGGGTGAGTAGAAGCAGGCGCTGTTCGTCCTTGCGTGTCTGACTCGTGGCACTTAGCACGACGTCTTCAGGGCCCATGCATGCTCCAGCAGGGGTCAGGCCTCCCTTACTTCACCCGGCAACACCGCCGCCAAGTCCCCGCAGCGTAAGCACCCGGGTGGCCCTGCCAAACAACGCCTGGACTGCCAGCCTGACCGCCAGACTCTCCCGGTCTGGCCCCGGCCACGTTCCCAGCCTCATTCTCTGCTGCGAATAGTGATAATAATAACAGGAGCCACTACATCCTGTGTTCCCTCTGGGCGACCTGGGAATCCCAGAGCCCACCATGCCCTTCTCTGCCCCCTTCCCGCTCTGGGACTTCAGTCCTCCATTCTCCAAGCCTCTTGTCCTCGATTCTCAGCTTGTAGGGGCAGCCCATGACTCTCAACCACATTTCTACCTCAGTGGCTCTCCGGTGGGGCAATTTTGCTCCCAAGGGGTCATGTGGCAATGTCCAGGGACATTCAGGGTTGTCACAACCAGGGGTGGGAGGTGCTCCTGGCATCAAGCGAGACCAGAGACGCTTCTAAACATTCTGCAGGACAGAGGACCGTCACACCTCGGAGAACCACCCAGCCCCAAATGCCAACAACACCAACACTGTAAGACCCTCCTCTGCCTCACCCGGCATCGGTGGCCTCTCCCTCTCCGCAGTGACAATAAACAGGACGAATCCTGGGCTGGCCAACAGCACACGTTACATGCCAGGCCGTTTGCTAACTATTTGTGTACACGGGAGGCACCGATCCCCACGTAAGCACGAAGCTGCTCCGTCCCAGTGGAGTTGAGGGAACTTGCCCACGTCCCTGTGGATCCAGGATCCACAGCTAAGTCACGTTCACGCTACATGACACACAGGAAACACCACGGGCCCTAATCCAAACTGGGATGCGGTGCCAAGGCCCCGGTCTCACCTCTCTGCCAACCTCCAGCCCCCTCGTAGAGGCCGGTCACTGGCATTAAATGATGGAAACCACAGTTGTGGATCGAGGAAAAGTCCCCTCTGCAGGTGACAGCAGCCCATCTCCAGGCTCTGCCTCCAGGGACATGCACATGAAACTGCTCCGAACCAAAGTTGCATGTCCCCGGCTGGCGCTTCAGAAGGTGGTCTGGCCCTCATGTGAGAGTCAGAGGGTCGACTCTCTCCAGCATATCCCCAAAGTATTGCTTCCGTTCCAACTGTGGCTCAGAGTCCGAGAATGCAGACAGAGGAGCCCAGTCAAGCACCGAACATTTCGTGAAATCTGCGTGTGGCTTTTAGATGACCTGCGGGTTTTGTAACGTTTTTTCTTGCCCTCGAATGATGTGATTTGTGAGGTTTTATTTTGGGGTTATTTATGCATGTATGTACACATTGCATGTTCATAGATGCACACTGAGAATGTTGTTAAGAGCACATCTGGAGTCGGGGGGGGGGTGTTGAAGCCCCACCTCTCCCCACAGTGGCTGCCATTTTATTAACCACACTCCGTGCCAGGCACTGTGCTAAGTAGTTTCTGTAAATTATTTCATTTAATTCCCACAAAAACTCCATGACTTGAGTGCTGCCGGTATCTCTGTTTTTACAGATGATAAAACCAAAGCACAGAAAGGGCAAGCCACCTGCCCAAGGTCACACAGCCAAGATTCTTTCTCAGACTGCATGACTCCAGAGCCCACGCTCCTAACCATGGCCAGGCCCTGGGGTTGGTCCTGAGAGACCCACTCAGCACCAGGCCATGGACTGATTTGGGACAAGATATTTGTCTTCTCTGAGCCTCTGCTTCCTCCTCACCTAAACGGACACTCCTTATGCCATAGGATTATAATAAGGAGCACATTGTAAGGTACAAGAAGGTGATCTGAAAAATGCTAAGTGATGGGCGCGCACAACACGACAAAGGTGCATACCAGATGTCCATCTCAGCCAGAGCAGGGAAGTACACGTGGCCACCCTGCAACGAATGTCTGGGCTGTGCCTGCCTCTGGCTCATTGATCAAACGCGGAGGGAGCAAGAGGCCTGTGTGTGGGAGGCAGGACTGTCCGCGAGGCTGGCTGGGGTGGGGGTCACAGGGGAGGCCCGGAAAAGGTCTGGAGAGACTTCAGATCTGCAACAAGTCTTTCGGGCACAGCGAGCAGCTCCAGTCCCGATTCCGGGAAAGCAGGTTGATAAAGCGGCTGCCGGCCTCCTCGGTTTGTCAATATTTGAAGAGGGGTGGAGGCCATGAAGCTCGGAGATCGAGAGGCAAACCAAGTCAGGAGACGTGACAGCGGACACCACCTAAGGAATGTGCGAGCGGCCCTCTCCTCTCAGGGAGCAGCTGTGTGGCCGCTGGGAAGCGGCGCTTCCACCGTGAAGTTCGGCCTTCTGGGGATTCGCCCACGCCACCAACTAATAACTCAAAGCTTAGGTTTTCCTCCCTTAGAGTGACTTTGAATAGCAAATAAAAGGCATGACAAGAAGAGAGAGAGATCGTGGAAGAAAGGAAAAAGCTTTACACATTTCTTAGTGCCTTTAGCAGGACTTTTTCTGGCTCTTACAACAAGGGGCTTGCCTTTTTTTTTTTTTTTTTTTTTTTGCACAGGGTCTTGCACACTACGTCACCAGCCCTGCCTCTGCCGCTACTACTCAGTTCACACCTGAAGAGGGTCTACAGTTGCCAGACGCACTGCCAGGCACCCTACCTGAATTATATGAATGATACTCCTTGATGGCCCAAGTCACTCGGATCCCCAAACCTCCTATTCCCCCTCTGTAAAATGGGCGCAAAAGTCCTAATTACAGTGTGGCTGTGACTGAGAGGGACAGATGCAGAGTGCTTTGCAGAGAGTAAAGCACCGTCCACATGGCGGCTGTTGTCACAGGTAACGCAGAGTGAGCCAGTCCCGTCAGGGATGGCCGTCCGAGCACCTGCGTGCTCCGCGGCAGGGACACGCAGGCTGGGTCGCAGGCTGCTGGGAGCCGGGGCTGCAAACAGAAGCACGAACTAACCACGAAGGCGCTCACGGTTGAGGTAGGGGTTGGGCGGAGGTCCACGGAGACTTAGGGAGGTAAAGCGGTGGCGGCAGTCACAGCTGGTGGCTAGAGTCCCGGTCTGGCCCCAGGGCCAGAGCCCACGCTCTCCATCCCGCAGGCCCAGCTGCCTCTCTGCTCCTGCTAGCAGTGCGTGTGCATGACAGCTGCCTAATAAGTGGCTTGATTACATTCCAGACTTAAAACTACAGCCCTGAGCTGGAATCAAGGTTACAGCCCTAATCATGGTGCGTCCCGACAGTGAACTCAGTGTTTATTTAAATATTATGTTTGGCTCTTCGGTGCTGCCTTCTGAAAGGGGCCTTCTCTGTCTCTCTCTGTCTCTCTGTCTCTCTCTCTCTCTCAGCAGCCCTGGTTTTTGTTTCCTACCGAGGATCACACTCTGTGGCTCTATGTTTATTTGCAAGACTCTGTGGTCAATCACAGTGAGCCCAGGGAGGGTGGGGGTAGGGTCTCTGTTCTCACCTCTCTGAACCGAGGCCTGTTTATATCCTGGTACTTACCCGGTATTCGTGACGGGTGCTTGGAGGAGCATGTTAATGAATAAAGCCACAATAATTACTAGTTTGCATTTCTCCTAAATGGTTTCTCAAGAACACTGAGCAGTATAATTTACCATGTTTCCCTTTTTGCATTGGCTGTTAGGAAGCTCAAAGCCATAGCTTCATAACAAGCCTGTAAATCAACATGCACATTTTTAGTGATCCTGGCCCCATGGCCGTACCCACTCCTGTTTTTCTATCTTCTTTAGCTCTATTTTTAATTTGTGCTCTCAGACTGTTTTGCATATGTCCTTGTGAGACTCTGGAATAAATATCCTTGCTGGAACTGAATAAATTAAGCAGCCTGTCCTGACCTTCCAGACTGCAGAGGGAAAGAATGCCCTTTCCAATGTCGTGCCCTGTCTCCAGGGCAATGCGCCCCCCTTAGATTACCTGCTTCCCCGTGTCCCAAACCCTTGGGGAGTGATGTTTCCGTGAGTGGGGGCAGTGCAGTGGGGGAAATGCGATTTCCTTCCAAGTAGGTGGTTTGGTTAGGTGGTGGTGGAGGTGGTGTCCTGAAATAATAAAGGTGAAAGGCAGAGGGACCTGCAAAACCTTATAGAACATGTTTTCCCTGCTGTGACCAGGACTTGTGGTTACTGGGGAAGGGGATTAGCCGCCCAGGTCAACCCCAGCGGCTGGGGAGGGGAAGGGGCACTAGACAGGACGCTGGGAGTGCCAGGGAGGCAGGAGCGGGAGAGAAATCAGCTGGGTGGTTCTTAATGGAGAGACAGGGACAGCCAGCGCGAGAAGCTGCGTCCCCAGGGCCGGCAGGGGACAGGTCGGCCCCACCCAGGCCGGTGTTTGCCCTGCCCTGTGTGTTCAGCCGGCAGGCTCCGGATGAGGAAGCAAAGGGCAGAGCGCACGGGCTCAGTTGACCGCTGGTACTGGGCTGCACCAGCTGGAGACAAGGTGCCCTGCACGGGAGCAGCTCCAAGTGACACCAGGGGACCAGAGACACTCCCACCAGGGGCTCAACAGGTAATGCTGCTCAGCTCCTCTAAGCGTGGCAGGAGGGTTCGTGATCTGGGGCCGGAGGTGACACACAGGAGCAGGGGGTCAGAGAGGGGGTCGGTGGGAACCAGGTGGCTTTGGGTACCTGGGCCTCAGCTTCACCGTCTGTGAGCCCTACCGGGAAGGGCGTGAGAGGATCAAGTGACAGGGTGAGCAGCGTCAGGGGCAACGCAGCAAAAACAGCTCCCTGTTTGTATGGAACCAGTGAAGATCATTTTAAGTGCAAAACTCGGGGGGGGGGGGCGGGTGGAATCATCAGGTGGCAGGTAAGGAAAGCGATTTGGGGACCACTCTCAGGACAAGAATGCCCCATGGTAAAGCTGACTGTGGGGACACCTGGGGGCATCGTAGGAGAGGGGCGGGGCAGGGGGCGTTTTGAGTGGGCTCGGGACTAAGCTGGGAGGCAGCGCGGAACTCCAACCCCAGCTGCACGACCGCAGAGACCTTGCGTTCTGCCTGGAAGAGTCCGGTGATCAGAGGGTGGCTGCCCCGGGGCTCCAGCTTCCTGATCTGTGCAGTGGGTGTGACGATAGTGCAGGGGTCCAAATGAAGTTCATGAGCACCCAGCCTACCAATGCACCCGAAGGTCCAGGCACGTGACCAGCGTCCGCTGTTACCTGTGCTGCGATTACCGTCATCTCCAGTTTACAATTAGGAAGATGGGGCCGGGGCCGGGGGCGGGGGAGGAGCACCTTCCAGGTCTCGCAGGAAGGAGGCCGTGGGCCTGGCGTCCAGTCCAGGCCGGGCGTGAGCAACACGAGCGCTCCCCTCCGGCACCGGATTTAAGAGACGTCCAAACAAAACTCGGCCGTCAAAACAAATTCTATCTGCAGGCAACATTTAAAATTGGTTAAACCGATGCCAAGAGTTCTGCGATGAACAAAGTAGCGTGTTACCTAAAGCCAGGATCAGGAGCAGCGGTCGTTTGGTGTTTGGACGGGTTGCGTTAAAATACAATGTTCGTCTCGATGGCTGAGATTTGTGGCTCCTCCTTTCATTTCGCACCAGGGGGTAGTGCCTGGCACCTCACCTTCCTCTGCATCCAACTGAGACAGTGCTGGCTCCAGGCCTGGGGGGTAGACGCCCAGCTCTCTCCATAAATAAAAGCGAAGAAGGGGGCACGCTCAGGGAGTTTTCAGTGTAAAGGGAGTGGGTCAAGGAGACACTGTCCCACATCAAGGAAGATCTTTTTTCCCCAAGAGTTCTGAAACTCGGGAGCGGTGATCTTTCTAGGAAAAAGGCACACCCTTTGGGAGAACAACGGGCTGCTGAGGGCACCCACCAGTGGAGGCTGGTTTCTGACGGGCAGGAGATGCAGGGGGAGGTGACGGGAAAGCCTTGGGGGGGCCCGGGGACCCCAGTCCCTCAGGCTCAGCTGTCCTGCTCGAGGGTCAAACTGCTGCCTCTCACCAGGTCAGCAGCTTCTCTGCCTCTCACCAGAGCTGGGCTGGAAGCGGTGAAGGATTTGAGCGCCTGAGTCATGGGGAAACAGGTCCATCTCTCTCTCTGCCTCTTCACTGCTTTCTGACCTGGGGACGGTGACCCCATCTAATCACCAGACGTGAATGGAGGGCTCACTGTGTGCCCTCCTGCGGGTTACACTCCAGGGCTGAGGGGGTTGTACCACGGCCTCAGTTTCTTTATCTGTGCAATGGGGGAGTGAGGAGCTGCGGTAGGAAAATGCAGATGACGGGAATAGTGCCTGGCTCCAGGGTCAGGAAGAGAGTGAAGTGAACCAGGCACCTTGGGGGCCTATAAGCAAGGAGACACTCACCGACTAGTGCCAATTCTGTGCCTGCCGGACCCCGAGAGACCGCCTGTTTGCCTTTGCACCTGGGGGCCTCTCTCGTCTCCCCTGATCCTGGCCCTGCCTGGCTCAGAGTAAGCCTTCTGTTCATATTGCCTGCCATCATTCACCTAAATACGTGTGGGGCCACACCAAGAGTAAGATAGTGTGAGCCCTAAGCCTCCTGGGACTATCAGCCATGTATACATAGTCCAGTGTTCCAGCAGCAAGATGTCAATTACCAAGCATTCTGGGGGGGGGGGGGAGAGACAGCTTGATTTTGATGAAGTCACCCTTTCCCCTGGGCCCAGGCAGTCTCATAGCAGGACTAGGGGCTGGGGGCCTGGGGGGAGGCACAGAGAGGCCTGGAGGTCAGTCTCATGCGCCCCCTTGAGGAGGAGGCAGCCGGTACCACCACACTGGCAGCCCGCACAGTATCCACCATGTCCCAGCACTGGGCTGGGGACACAGAGAGAGACAGGACCATGGGACCCGGCATCGCAGGTCTCTTCCCCACGCTCACACTGACCTTGCCTTTGGAGAAGGGGCAGCGGGTGTGTTCTGCTGGGTGTGCCAGCCCGGCCGTGTGGGCACTGCCCACGGCTGGGTGGGGAGCAGGGCTCCCCAGTTTGCCTACAAGCCGCCGAGTGGATCCAAGGTGTTTCTGTTTACTCAGTGACTAATTCTGCCACCATTCCACCCTTCAAGGACCTCCCCCTTCCGCTGGACAGTCGTTTTGCTGCCATGGCTGCAGGCCGCCTGCCCTTCCTCCAGGGCAGCTGGGTGCGGGTTTGGTGTTCGATCAGTTCCCAGGGGGCAGGCTTGTTGTTGCTAAAACGAGGCACCACGAACACCAGTGGATGGTATGACGGGGCCCCTGGGCAGCGTGCCACATGGACGGCACCCTTGTCACCTCCACAACAGGCTGATGGGGGTAGATCTGTGATGGGCCCCTCGCCCCCGACTCACCGTACAGGCCAGGAGTGGAGGCTCCCGCCCGCAACTGGTGCAAGACAGGGTCTGCACGCCAGCCGGAGGGTCTGCCGTCTCACCACTGTGGACTGGCAGACTGGCTCTCTAACCAGCTCTTCAGAAACGTGGGTCCCTAGGGGACACCGGGCCATCCTGTGAGGACAACATCACTAAGTCCAGCCCCTGGAACAGGGTCCCTCCACCTTGGCACTAGGGACATCTGGGGCCAGATCACTCTCCGCTGTGGGGCTGTCTTGTGCATTATGGGATGTTCGGCAGCATCTCTCGACTCTACCCAATAGATGCCAGGAGTTGTGACAGTCAAAAATGTCCCCAGATATTTCTAAATGTCCCCAGGGCGGGGTAGAGGGGCAAAATTGCCCCCAGTTTGAAAAACAGGGCTGGCGAGTCACTGTGAATCAGAAACAGCGAGCAGCGTATTTCTGAAGAGAGCACTTTAAGATGATGACGTACAGACAGCTCTGCCTTTAACATATCTGTGCACACACCTCACGACCCCATGGGGGCTTCCCTGTTGCAGACCCGTGCCCACCTCATTCAACCTTCCCCGTCACGCTGTGGCATGCGAGGCCTGTTGGGTCAGTGCGCAACCTCTCTGTGCCTCAGTTTCTCACCAAAAAGTTAAGCAAACAGCAGCCTCTAACCCAGAGGGTTCTTGCAAGGGCCAGAGAAGTGAACACATGCAAATCAGGAGTGCATGGCCCGCAGAAGATCTCAGTGGTGTTTAATACTGCCGGCGGCGTGAATATGTCATTTCCCACAAAGACGTGCTTTCCGAGGGCTCACGGAGGCCGGTCCCTCTCCGTAGCTTTTTCTCAGGGGAGGCGAAGGTGAGCGCTCTGGACTCAGCCCTTCTGCTGTCCCCCCTGCCCCCCACCCCACCCTAGCCCCGCCACTCCCCCGCATCCTCACTTGTCACAGCCATGCAGAAAGGCGAGGCTGCCCAGGAGCATGCGTACCCGCACACTCGCACACTCGTTCTCAGGAACGGAACGCTGCAGGCCCAGGAGGTGTGTCTTGATTTCTGCAGGCTCACAAAACTGAGGCCCTCCTGGGAGTGCCCCAAAGGGGCCGGGAATGTGTTCCAACGCCCGGGCTGGCAGTGATGGGTCCTGCGTCGCCCCGTCTGCACCTGGGAATCCCCAGCCTGGTTCTCTGAGTCAGGAAAGGCAGCACCCAAGAGATCCCCAGCAGGGGTGGGGCACTCGCTCACCCCGAAATCGCCAGCTGTCATGGAAATCGCCTAGAGAGCTTAGAAATATACAGATGCCTGGGCCCCAGCCCTGGAGAGTCTGATGGAATGAGGCCTGGCTGGGGCTCATGCCTGGGGATTTGAATCTCCACCGGCAATTCTGAGGTGTGGCCCAGTTTGAGGACACAGCCGGGAAGTGGAGAAATAAAGGGACTTTCTCATCTGAATAACTCACCTACCCAGTAAAAGACTTACCCCGTGTTCTCAGAAAGCTAGGCCCTCAAACATGGGTCCAATTTCAAAACCAAATCTGTCTGCCATATGGCCGCTTGTGTCTCCTGTCAACTGTGGTCCTCCGATCGAAACAACAGGCACCATCTGCTCACGAACGAAAGGGCATTTTGACCTCACCTTCAAACTCGGTCCTTTTCAAAACAAAAGCCAGCTCTTTCACGTGAATATGTTCTTCTGGATGAAAACCTCTACCCAATTTATGTGTCCCATTGGTTGGAGGCTAGAGAAAAGACCATGGGAGTTATGGCATACTCCTCCTTGAGCCTCAGTTTGCCCATCTGTTCAATGGGGATGGAAAGAGTCTTTACCACAGGGTGTGAAGCAGCAGGTGGGGTGGTCAGCCCATCCAGGTTTGCCTAGGACGCTCCTACTTTTCACCTGAAAATCCTGCCTCCCAGAACGCCCCCGCGTCCCTGGGACAGAGGGCAGACACCACGGCATTCCCCACACGCGCCTGGTCACACAAACCAGCTGTGCGTCAGTTACACCTACAGATGCCCGGCCCCAAGCTGGCTTTTCGGTGAGAATCAGAAGTGTTGGCAGCTTCCTCAGTTGATTCTTACTCTCAAGCAACTTGGGGGGACCCTGACTGAAAATAACCAATAATAACGAGGGTAACCCTGACCACGGCTCACACTTGCACGGGGCTCATCGCGTGCCAGGTGCTGTTCCAGGCACCTCGCATACATCAATTTGTACAGTTCTCAGAACAACCTCTTAAAAGGGGGTGTTGTGATGACCCCCACTTTACAGATTAGGACACTGAGGCCCGGCGAGGGTCACGGACTCAGTGTGCAGCTGAGCAGGGATTCCAAACTCTGGGTTCATCTCTGGTGCCCACATTCTTACCCTTCATGCTACGCGGCCCTCTGCCCAGAGCCGGCAGCCCTGGGCGGGCACAAGGCAAGCTCCTCCCACATGTTGGAGGCGGTTATCGCTCGTTTTATTCGTTGTACTATCTTTGGGGTATTAAAAGACTCGCCATTCCATTGCCAACTTTTATGGGCTAAAGTTTGAATTGACGTTTTCATTATGAAGGTTTAATTGCAAAGCCTTTGCTTTGCCCTCCTCCCCAGACAGATTTCGAGCTCACCATGTAGGTGGAATATTTTCATTTCTGCTGATACTGACATCAGCCAGTAGGTGGCAGTCAACTTTTGTTTTTGTCCCCTGTAAGTCCTGCTCTTCACGAATTTTGAAGGAAGGGCAGAAGGGCTTTTTGCAACACCCCCAAAACGTTCAAAGGCCTTCTCTTTCTCTCTGGCCACTTGGCCTTGACGTCCAGAGAGGCTACTTAAAATGTGCAACGACGACAGGACCATGTAACCGCAGCTCTGTGGGTGACAAAGTTTCTCTCCTGCCCACACACATCACACTTCTCCAGCCTGCAGATTTTCCATAATCTCAAACATTTCTACTGAAAGTGGCCTCCAACTTGGACTGAGTTTAAATTGAATAATAGGAGCTTTAAAGGCATGTAAGCCCCCTGGTAAATAATTTTTCATTGGGCAAAAAAACTGAATTCAGATGGAGACGTAGTCCGGCATGTGTGTGGCCTTGGTCAACACATTTACTCGTGAACCTCAGTTTTCCCATCTGTAAAATGGGAATGGCGACACCACTGTTGTGTTGATTTGTGGGAAGGAGCGAATTAGTTTACTCTAAGTAAAGCTCTTAGGACAGTGTCTCAACCCATGGTGAGTACTTACCAATTAGCTGCTGCTGTTGTTATCACTATTTTATCATTAATGTGGTTTCCAGAGTTGTTATCGTCATTATTTTTATACACAGTAGGTTCAAATCTTGGTCAGTCTCACTATGGACAGCATATAATTTCTCAGCGGGCTCAGTTTGCAAAATGGATACATGTTACCCACAGTGACCTTGAGCTGGGGTCGATAGGCTTTCTGGAAAGGTCCAGATAGTGAACATCCTTAGACTTTGCAGGCCATCCTGTCCCTGCTATAACCTTCCAGCTGTGCCCCTGTAGCATGATACATAAATAAATGGGTCCGTCTGTCTCCCAGTAAAACCAACATGTGATTTCACATCATTACGATGAGTTGCAATCCATGATTCCTCTGATTTTTTTTCCAACTGTTTGTAAATGTAAAACCCATGCTCAGCTCACTCACTGTACCAAAGTGGGCTGTGGGCTGGCTTTGTGGGCCCCCCGACCACCCCCCCACTGATGTCATCCACTGACCCTGGTGTGAGGAGTCAATACGACGTTCATAATGTCCCACTTATAGATGAAGTGATGACTTATTGGGAGTGTGCTGCTCATGGGTTTTACAAAGAGAAAAAACTAGTGTCCTGTATGTTTTGGCACTGCGCAACTTTATTACTTGCTGTGATTAGAACACATGTAAAATCCCCAGATTCTGTTATCCACCAAATTACCCCAAGTGGTGGAATTTGGTGAGATACAGGTGGTGAGATTTATGACCCTTTTCGGCCTCGGTGATTTCTGATTATTCAGCGTGTCAATTACCAGGGCATAAAAACTCACACCGGGGGCGGGCGAGGGGCCCATGGGAAGCCTTGGGGATGCACGAGCTGCTTTCAGCCAGAAATCAAAAGTCCTGGCTTTTATTCTGAAACCACCAGAGCAGGTGAGCCAGCAGCCAGGTGTTTGGAGATGGGAACTATATTGGAATCATTTGCATGTGTGTGAAATAGAAAAGTTTAGGTAGCAAGACAGCAGGCCTTTGGGGTAGCTGGAAGAGCCCCAGTTTGGGAACCAGATGGACTCTGGGTCACATCCTCGCTCAGCCACGTGTTGGATATGTGTCCTGAGTGGGGTTTCGGAGATTCGATTCCCTCCTTCCAAGGGAGGTGATAATATGCGGAGCACCCCGGCAGTTGGGAACACAGCAGCCTGAGTTAGCCCATTGCCTCTGCCATCGTCTCCTTTGGGCGAACTTTGGGAAGTAATGGAATCTCCTATGACTCAGCTTCCTCATTCCTAGAACCACATGAGGGTGACACCAAGCTCACAGGTGCCGTCGGGCCAAATGAGAAGACCCAGGCAGTGCACTTGGAAACAGGCCCTGGGGGGAGAGCATGCTCAGTAACTGGGCGGGCGAGGGGTAGTTATCAATGACTCGCCCCTCCAGCCCACCAGTAAGGAACAGTTAGTGCCTGATAAATGCAAATGCAGGGCTGAGAACAGGAGACAAACAGTCCTGCCGGCATGGTGCTTACAATTTATCGAGGAAGGGAGACAGGAGTTAAATATTCTGTTTTGCCCTCCAAGTTTGGGTCCATTGTTACCTGACTCCGGAACCACCCTCTACCACGGCCCCTTCTTGCTATGTTACCAACTTACTTTTATTCGTAATATTTTACCTTATGTCTTTTATCTCATTTAATTTTATAAACACTTACATGTTCTTTATTATGAGCTACACATCATCTAACTTTACACGCATTCATTCATTGAGTGCATAGGGTTCCTGTGAGGCACAGAGAGGCTAATTCACTCACCTAAGGACACACAGTGATGAGGGGCAGAGAGAGGGTTCAAGCCCAAGTTGTCTTGCTCCAGGCTTAGTGTTCATGACCACTGCACCACGCTGCCTTGTCATTGGGAATGGCCTGGTTTGTGGATTTCTTGTCTATTTGTTTCTTGTTTGACCACCCCCTTCCCAACTGCAGCTCTCTGAGGTCAGGGGGCCTCATCTCTTTAATTCACAGCTGCAACCCTAGTGCCTGGAGCAGCGTAAGGTGCAGAGTTGGTGCTCAGTATATATTTGTTGAATCGATGAGTGAGTAAAAATATAGCCAAATAAATACATAATTACAAGTAGTGCTGAGCGCTATTAAAAAAAAATACCAGGGCTATGATGGGATTGAACAGGGGCCCTAATTTAGTTTGAAGCTCAGAGCATACTAAAAATTGTAAGTATTATTTTAATTATCTTCATGGTAAAATCTCCTTGGTATAAAGGCTGTGACTGAGAGGGAAGAAAACGTTATCTCCGCTGAATACACTATTCCTAGTGATAAATGTTTACCCCAGCAATGGAAGGCGCTTGAACCTCAGGGCTGCGTTTGACTTTAACTTTGTTGAATGATGGTCTAACCCTTCTCACTCCCCAAAGGAAATGTAAGCCACTGTGATAATGCAGCTTGGTGACTCGTCAGGTCTCTGTCCCTTAGCCTCACAGGTGGCAGTTAGGCTTCCGTTTGTCGTGAATTTTAATTTCTCTCTCTCTCCCCTTTTATCTCTATTGCAGGAACGATGGGTAACCAGCTGAGTGTCCCACAACGAGCTGATGACCAAGAGAATGACTCGGAAACAGACCCTTGCAAGGTAGTGTTGTGGCGGTCCCTGGATCGTTAGCTGTGACTGGGCAAGTCGGGGATGACGGCTGAGTAAACGGCCTGCTCAGGGCTTAGCACATAGAGCCCGTCTTCCCAGGGGTGGCTCTGTGGTGCTCGGACCTCCAGAATCTGTCACGGAACTCAGGGAAAATGCAGGCTCTTGGCCCCGAATGAGATGCGCTGAGTCAGAAAAGGCTGGGCTGGGAGCCGAGGGATCCTGTGTCTTTAGGGGCCTCCAAGATGCTTCCTAGGGAGCCAACCTGACATCGCTGCCAGGTGGGTTTGGCCCAGGGGTTCTCAGCTGTGGGTGACTTTGTCCATCCCCAGTAAGGGACACTTGGCTATGTCCAGAGACATTTCTGGTTATCACAATTCAGGTAGTGCTCCTGGTCTGGGTGGATGAAGGCCCAGGATGTTGGTAAACACCCTACAATGCACAGAACGGCCCCACCACGAAGAGTGATCCAGCCCCACATGTCAGCGGCGCAGATGTGAAACCCGGGCTTTGATCAGCAGTTCACAACCTGGGCTGCACATTGGAATCATCTGGGAACCGGCGCGGCCCCAGACCGGTTATATCAGCACAGGCTTCCCACGGGCGGAGCTCCTCACGGGCGGAGCTCCTCGCAGGGCAGCGGGTGCAGCCCAGGGGCCGGACTCCTAGTCTAGGAATTCTTCTTTGAGAATACTGTTCAGGAAGCCTGAGATCAGAGACACCCAGATGCTTCTCCTAGGGTCTTCCCTGACCAGGTAGCGGGAAGCCTAAATTTCTACCAGCCGTGTTTCTGAGAGCAATTCAGTTTAAGGCTTAGGCCACAGTGAAACTCGGAATCCCTATAGGAGGAAGCTAACGCCCTGAACTAATATTGATCGTGTGATAGAGGGACTTCCTGCTCACAGTGGAAGGCTGGACTGGAAGGGATGGGCTGAAAACTCCTGGGAGGCGTCAAACCTGACTGCGAACTGGAATCACCCAGAAGGCTTTTCAAACTCCTGACAACTAGCCACCAAAACCAACCTCAACGCAATCTCTGGGTGTGGGCCCAGACCTCAGTAGTTTCTCAGGCACCCTAGGTGATTCCAAGTCACGGAGCCTCTGTCCTCCAGGGCCAGGCAGTCACGAAAGGGAGCAAAGCGGGAGAGGGTTGAGGGATGGGGGGCCCACTCGAAGCCCGCTGGCTCAGGCCAACGCATGCTAGCGAGAGGGTCCCAGACCCTTATTTTCATCAGGAGTTGGAAATCAGCGTTGACAAAATCTCCTGCTTTTTAAGTAGTGACAGCTGATTCCAAAATACTTCTTAAAAATTCTGTGAGCCAAATAAATCAACTTTGCAGACCACATATTGGCCCAGGAAAGCCACTTGTAACCTCAGTGCCAGGTGGTCCTATGGCTTTGATGTTTAGCTTTCGTGATTTCTTGGTGGAGTTCATGATAAACCCGAGAACACCAGCTTATTTTAAACAATGAAAACCATTAGAAAAGTATGAAGAAAGGAAAAGCCTTTTGTATCCCCCCAGGAGGTCCCCATCTTTAGAAGGTTGCTATTTGGTCTTTTAGTTTTTATTTTTCTATGCACTTATCAACATGTATTTACTAACAGAATTAGCAAAATAAGATACAATATGCAAAGTACTTAACATAAAATCAATATTCAACTAATGTCAACTATTAGAGGTATAATTCAGAATCAGGGGTGTCCAACCTGTGGCCCTCGGGCCGCATGCAGCCCAGGGTGAATGTGAATGTGACCCAACACAAAAGCATAAATTTACTTAAATCATTATAAGATGTTTCTGTGATTACGTGTCGCAATGTACTTCATGCATGGCCCAAGACGATTCTTCTTCCAGCATGGCCCAGAGACGCCAAAAGGTTGGACACCCCTGCAGATGATTTTGTGACTTAAATGACATTATATAGCATATATTCTCTTTGACTTTTTTCTTTCCATGTGAATGTGTATGTATGTCTGTTTGCATGCACACACAAACATACATAAAATCTTTTTTAATATCTGTAGTAAATAAGAGAAGAGGAAGAAAATCAGGGCAGTGGCCTACAGTGGAACGAGGCCGCCCCGTGAGATGCAGGGGGTGGGTGCGGAGCAGAAAGGACTTCCTGTGTGGGACGGGTTTGTTGACTGAGGGCCTGGCCGAGGACTGTGCCCACGCGTGCGGACAGCGGGGCAGGGTGTCCCCCACAGGTTTCGGGTCAATGTGCTAAATTAGTGTCCCCCGCTGGTCCGACAGGTGCCCCAGTTAACCTGGGCGTTCCATCTGCACGCCGGGGTCCATCCGGCGAGGGCCCGTGGGGCTCCTGAGATGAGGAACAGACAAGGGGGTGTTGTCACGATCCCAGAAATCCAGTCCTTGAGGTGGGACGGAGTCTCTCTGATAGAACGCTGGGGCATTTCCAGAAACAGCCTTCAAGCTACATTTAATATGGGGCAGGCACCGCTGTGGCCTTGAGTCCTTCTGATTTTCCCCAAAGACCTGAGTGATGCTGGTCTGTGTTCTGTTCCAGGAGGCATCTAGGAGGGACTGTGCTCAAAATGGGAGGCCCGTGATGGTGTCAACCCACACGGTTCAACTCTACGATGAAGGTCAGTGTCACCGGGCGGGCCCTTGGGGACGGGACTGCTGATCCTGTTTATGGCGGAATGAAACGGAGGGATCAAAGCCATGAGCTCACCTTGAAAACACCCATCTCAGTGTCCTGGGACTGCCCGAACAAAGTGTCACCATTGGGTTGGCTTGAGCAACAGACAGTTACTGTCTCACAGTGCCCAAGGTCAGAAGTCCGAGATCAAGGGGTGGTAGGATTGGTAGCTTCTGGGGACAATGGTGGGGTGGGGGGCAGAATCTGTTCGAGCTTCCAGTGGCCTTGGACGTTCCTTGGCTTCTAGATGGCCTTCTGTGTCCCCACACCCATGGCATCTGCCTTCTATGCATCCGTCCCTGAGTCCAAATTGCCCCTTTTAGTAAGCACACAGACGCACTGGACTGAGGCTCACTCTACCAGACTTCATCTTCCCTGACCACCTGCTACCGAGGCCCCAGGTACCGGGGGTTGGAGCTGCAGAGCGGGGATTCAATTCAACTCCTACCTACTCTCGCCTCTTCTGATACGTGTGCCCGCGGAAGGGGCTGCGACTCACAGCAGCTAAGATGAAAGCAATCGGGGAAACACACTCAGAGTCAGACTAGGTTAAAATCCCCGCTCCGCAGCTCACTTGGAAGCAGAGTCCAGCTGCATTTCTAGCTGTTCATTTGGCTGGCGTCCGTGACCCTCAGAGTGACCCTGGACCAGCAGCATGCCACCTCCTGGAACTATTAGACCTGCAGATGTGGGGGCCCTGGCCAGCACCCCACAAATCAGAAAGCTGGGGGCGGTTCTCACCGCAGTATCCTGCACAAGAGACCCGGCAGGAGGCTCTGCGGGGCACAGGGACAACTGGAGTCGCTCCCCGTCTAGGAGGATCCCCTCAGCCCTTGGGGGAATCCCTCAGCAGATGAGGACATATTTCCATGAAAGCCCAATGTTAGGGGTTTCAAATGACATTTTCCAATTCAAAACCAATCCAAACACCCTGTGGGCCCAACACCACATTGACTACTCACAGATCTCACAGAGGCCAACCTCTGATATTGTGAAGTTTTTTATTACTTCACATGTCTTAACAAGGTAGAGTTTAATCATCCTCATCATCGTACCAGGTTATCACAGCTTGGAGCATTAAACATTTGAATCCTATAGCACACAAGTGGCACCCACAAGGCCCACGGGCCGAATCCCGCCCTCCACCTGGTTTTATCCAGTCCGGCACCTGGTTTCTCCCCAGCAACAGCACCAAGCTCCTTGCCCCTAGTTAAGGAGTAGTCACATTTGTACAGTCCTAAAATTACTTCGGCCCTTTGAAGAGAACTGATGTGGTCCCTGATGAACATGAGTTTGGCAGCCCTGAGTGTAGCCAACTCCAGGCATGCTGGCTGGGTTCTGGGCTCTCCGGGCATCCTGCCCTCCACCAGGTGCTCCCATGTGTCCCCACAGGGAGGGACCACTTGGGTGGCAGGACACCGGTGGCCCATGTCCCCTTTCCAGCTCTATTTTCTCCTCTTAAACCAATACACTGCCCATGGGGTTGATTTGCGAGGTCTTTGTAAGATGAACTCTGAGAGGTACATCAGCTGCGGGCTCAGAGTGGCAGAGCCTGCCACGCCTCGGGCGGGCCCCAGGCACAGCGGGAAGTAGGTCAAACATTCCTTAAGTCCCACTTCTCGTGTCTGCACCTCTCCTTCATTTTTTCTTTTCATTATTTGTACATTTTTAAGTGGCGTGGGAGTGGGGTGAGACTTTATACCCTCAGATACATAGTGAACAGCAGGGAAAAACATCCCTGCCGAGACTCTGACGGCCCTGCCCCCCACCCCGTCCCCAGATTGCCTTCCTTAGGGACAAGCACTCCGGGCAGGGCCTTGTGGCCACGGGTGTTCCAAGCGTGGGTGTTTTCAATCCTCTCCTCCACCTCTCGACATCGTTTTTAAAAAACACGGGGGCAGCTGTGCAGACACTTGGACAGCTTTTTCATTGCTCCCTGGCTGTCTCAGAGTGTCCCTGCGGGTGGCGCCCTTGATCCTGTGGACAAATGATCGCTGAGTCACCCGGGTCCCCAGGCACCAGAGGGTAGGCTGTTTCCAGTCTCCGGCCACAGTCACACTGGTCCTGCAAACAGCAGGCCTCTGTGTAAAGGGTGACAGTCCAGAAGGAGAAATCAGAGTGCACAGAGTTGGTGGATTTTTAAATACTGACATGTATCACTCAAGTATCCTCCCGCTCCCAGCAAAGATACGTGTGTTCCCCCTCCCCAAGAAGTCCCCACATCTCGCCGGGTTGACCAATGTGACAGGTGGGGAGCTGAGTCTCGCTGATTTTATTTTGCTGGTATTTTACTATTTACGAGGTTAACCATCATTTTAAAGGCTTAAAACCCAGCCGTGGTTCTTTTTCTGTGAACAGCTTGTTCATGTCTAGTGCTCATGGTCCCCGCCCCCCCCATTCCCCTCCGCCCCGCCGTGTTCACGTTTGTTTACATAGTTTCCTTTTCAAAATGGAGATATAATTCACGTTCTGAAAAATCTACCCTTGTAACGTATGCAGCTCGGCTCTTGTTGCTCTGTTCACGAGGCAGACCACAATCCCCATGGCCTCATTCCAGAGCATTCACACCGCCTGAAAAAGAAGTCCCTTAAGCAGTGACCCCAACCCCCCCTCCTCCAGCCCCTGGCAACCTCAAATCTACCTCTGTCTCTACAGATTTCCCTGTTCTGAACATTTCCTATAAAGGCAGAGCACACAAACTGTGGCCTTTTGTATCTGGATTCTTTCACTTGGCAGCACGTTTTCGAAGTTCGCCCACATCACAGCAGGTGGCGGAACTTCTTCTTCGCGGCTGAGTAATACTCCGTTGCACACGTATGCCACATTCTGTTAATCTAGTCATCAGTGGACAGGCATTTGGGTGGTCCCGCTCGAGGGTCTATGATGAATGATGCAGCCCGAACACTTCTGTTCAAGGTTTGACGTGGATAGAGGTTGTTAATCTCTTGGCTATGTACCCAGGCATGGAAATACGGGATCGTAAAGTCCGTGTTTAACCCTTTGGGGGAATTGCTAGACTGCTTTCCAAAGTAACTGCACCATTCTGCCTTCCCACCAGCAACGTCCGAGGGTTCCCGTTTCTCCACATTGTGACCGACACCGGTTGTCATCTGCGTTTTGGCTTGGTGCCTTCCTGGTGGGTGGGGAGTTGTTTCGTTTTGTGGTTTGATTGCCCTCCCCAATGACTGATGATGCTGAGCACCCTTTTATGTGCCCACTGGCCATGTGCCTGGCCACCCTGGAGAAGGTAATGTCTTCTTGATTTGGTCGCTTTCCCCATCCTTCTGCCCCGAGCCCCTTGCCTCCTCCTACTTTCTGGCCAGTTGTTCTCAGATCCCCAGAATTCCAAGCCAACAATCATCCTTCTTACTAGGGGTCCATGCGGCATGCATCTGGCCTGCCCTCACTCCCAGCTCCCAAGTTCACCCTTGGCGTTCTCGCAGCCAAGGGCGCTCATAGCATGATACGTGCGGCCCTCCCTGTCAAAAGGCGTTTAATATTGTGTATCCGATCAGTGCTCTCGCTGCTTCAGGACTCTGCCATCTTTGAGGGTGAGAGAGACAGAGAGAGAGACACTCCATCAAATTTTTGCTGGAAATGTGAATTTCTAGAGCCTTTTTTTGGAAAGTAATCTGACAATGTCTATTTTTAAAACTTGTGTAGCACAGCGGTGTCCTCCCCACGGCCCGCAGGCCACACGCGGCTCGGGATGACTCTGAGTGTGGCCCAGCACAAAATCGTGAACTTACTTAAAACATGACTTAGTTTTATCACTTGGATATGTACATTTTCAATATCAGCGATCACAAACTTGGGACCTGCTCTACGATTTTAAAAGATTATCGAAAGGGCTGCATAATTAGGGTTATTATGAGAGGAATTTTTTGCTTTTCTGTGGTGGCAGATATCAAGAAAATTATGTACGGGACTTTTTGTTGGTCATCAGGTTTTGTTAGTGTTTGTGTATTCAATGTGTGGCCCAAGACAACTCTTCTTCTTCCTGTGTGGCCCAGAGACGCCACAAGGCTGGACACCCTGGTGTAGCAATCGCTCATCTGTGCCTCTGTTGCACAGACATAAAGCACTAATTTAGGACTTTTGAACATCAAAGTGTATCCGGCATTGTTTGTCATGGAAATTTTTTTTTAATTAGAAATTATCAGAATATTTATTGATTAGGCAATGACTTAACTATCTTTTGGTCTGTCCATCCTAAGAAATATTGTGCAGCAATTAACATACAAGGTAGATTTGGAGGCGCCGACCAGGCGGGACCACTGCGATGGTCTTATCTGATGCAGACTGACGTAACAAAAATACCGCACGGCGGGGGCTTCAACGGCAACCACGGATTTCCCACAGGCCTGGAGGCCGGGGTGATCGAGGTGCCAGCATACCTGGCGCCTCGGAAAGGCCCTCTTCCTGATTCGTAGTTGTCTTTTTGCTGCGTCCTCAGTGGTGGAAGGAGCGAGCAGCTCTCTGGTCTCTTTCTTAAGGGCACTAATCCATTCCCTGAGGGCCCCACCCTCGTGACCCAAGCACCAGCCAGAGGCCTCCACCCCCTGACACCAGAGGGGCGGTTAAAATGCAGCATGGACACAAACGTTCAGCCCAGAACAACGACACAGAACAGCAATCGAAAACTACGTCTAACATGATCCAATTTCATAAAAAATCAACCACCAGGATAGAGACAGCCTCTGGACGCACATCCGGTGTGTTTATGACCATGAACTCTTTGATTAGCAACATTGGGGTGACAATAGTAGTGACATGGCAGTGAGGGCGAAGAGTAGAGACCGGGAAAGAAAAGGGTTAAGAGATTCATCATCTTGGGGGGTAAACACATGTTAAATGTGTATTTATCAACACGAGGGGGTGGGGAATCCAAAATCAAACGTCTGATGTGAGTGGCAGTATTAGTCTGTGCTGGGGCAAAGGCTGCTTTTGTGTTTGAATTACTTCTGTATGTTCTGGATTTTTGTAGCACGTGAATGATTGGAAATATGTGGGTGAGGAGGAGAGTGGGAATGGAGCGTGTCACGAGCATCTTTTTGCCCCACGGTGACCGACCATCACTGGTGACCTCAGAGGATGCTTTTGCAAGAACGCAGGCTGAGAGGCTGCCTTCTGCCCACATGACGTCTGAGCCCAGTATTTTCAGCACTGAATATTTAGACATGTTGTCCCAAGCTCATGGTTGAGAAGTCTTTCCCCAGACCCCGCAAGCCCATTCCTTTCTTTTATCCATGTTAGAACATCTTGGCAAAGAGTTCCTATCTTTTTAATATTTAAATGGAAAGCATGAAATCTGATTATCCATTGAAATTTTCAAAACTACCCTCTTCCCCCGAGCCGTAAGTATCTGCCACATGGATGCTTATTTCCAGACCTTTAAACCAGCAAACGCATTAGCACAACACAGAAAGCCACGTGGTTTGAAGTGTCATTTGACTCCATGGGTGTGACGGCAAAAGGGTCATTTGTGCAAAACTGTCTGAGGTCTTCATCAGTTTCCCCCAAGGGCCTGCCATCACCTTTGATATTCAAATGTGACTCTGTTTTGAAGATCTTAGTGCGAGATTTTCTACTTTGCCTTCTCCTTGGTGAACTGTTTGATCCTGGTCCAACAACAGACAGGGGCATGATGCGAGCCGTCCCTTCACAGGACTCTACAAACGCCTGAATCTGCTGGAAGATTTGCGATTTCTGTTTGCAATTAATGTGCATCAGCTTCCACTTGATTTATCCTTCATCCTGATCCATCAGGCCATTGATGTGTAGGACGGGGTCACTGAGGAAGGGAGACCGGAGGGGGGGATAATTTTCATAAGTGGACATTTCATTTGTGAATACGGTGATGATGACAGTGTCTGCTTCCCTTTTTAACCTCAGGAACTGGGAGGATTTGGGTCGGGAATTCTCAGCAGACTAGAACTGCGTCTCTGCCACCCCTGTTGTAACAAGGGTTGCCATTCTTGCCACGGGTGCAATCATGGTCGCAGAGGGCTTGTCATCAAGCTCCCAGTCTGCTTCATCCTACTCTACATGCCAATCGCTGCTGGGGGCGCAGCTGAAAATACAACAGACCAAGTCTCTGCCCACTTGGGGCTTCCATTCTAGGGGGCAGGAAACGAATGGACCACAGACTAATGAGACAACATCAGAGACCAAGGGATTCTCTGCAGACCCAAAGAGTGGACGGGGTGTGTGGTGGGTTCCTTCAGAGAGGGTGCTCAGGGAGGCCTGGCCTGAGGCGGGAATGATTGCAAGTTCGTCCTGGAAAGATGGGGAAGCTTGACCAGGTAGAAAGAGAACTAGGGCAAAGGGCTTCAGGTGGGAACTAGGCTGGTGTGTTGGCAGGTGAGAGGAAGAACACGGGATGAGCCGTGGTCCGTGGCAGACTTTGGACTTGACTTGACTGTGTGGGAGCTCTATTTGGATAGTTTTATGCAGATAAATGGCATGATTACATTTTTATTTAAAACAAAAAAAATCACTTATATTTTCTAGATGTGAGAAATCACAGGATTTTTTTCTCTGTGCATAGTTGTTTTTTTAATCTAATTCTATTAACCAAACTGTGTCTACTCCATTCACCTTCCCTCCCTCCCTCTCTCCTGTTCTTGCTGCCTCTGCAACATGTTCGGAGTTTGGGTTTTGTGATCAGGCAAACACGGGTTCAAATCCTGACTCCACCACTTATGAGCTGGATGACGTTAGAAAAGTGACCTCACTTCCCAGAGCCTCAGTTTCCCCACCTGTAAAATGGGGGAAATGACAGTCTCTAGCTTGTAGATTTGCCGTCACAACGGAATGGAATGCTCGTGGTCACACGTGGCACTTACCATGATGTTTGGCACACAGGCAGCGGGCAGCCCCTCTGACTACGAGGTACTGTTTTTTCAACTGTAGTAAGTGAAAATTTTAGCTGTGGCACATGGAAAAAAGAAAAAAAAATAATCCTGCCTCAGAAGTTCTGAATATTGTAATACAAACTGTGTATGTATGTGTTTTTAAATAAATAGTTAGAACTCTGATGAAGCAGCTTGCTTTGACTAAGAATACGTGGTGCTTAAAAACGATAAGGATTCTTGAAACTTCTCTGGCCCAGATTCTTGCACCTCTGAGGATAAGTTAACTCATAGCATTTCCATTTTTAAACGTCTTTCCAGGGCGCTCAAGTTTGTAGGTTAAACCATTGGAATAATTCCTTGTTTCATGAGTGATATTTAGGAATGTCAACTAGTAATTCTAGTAGTAACATAAATACTACAGAGCAACCAATGTTTACTGAATACCCACCACGTGCCAGCTGCTGGGTTAAGCACCTTACCGGAAACATGTCATTGAACCCTATGGTCATCCCTGGAAGAAGGCACCGTTATTTTCTTGCTCGTTTTATACTTAAACCAAGGCACAAAGACATGAAATCACTTGACGAGGTCACATATTTAATAAATGAGTTAAGAGACCCACAATCTATGTTCTTTAACAATTAAACTGAGCTGCTCCTAGAAGTAAGTTCTCAGTCTCATGTCTAGATAAAATCACTTTCTTTGCAAAGGAAACGACATGCACAACACAAGATATCTTTCCTGCACTAAAGAGATCAAAATGTTCAGCTCTCCTCACTACTCGGGAGCTGCCATTTGCATTTACTTGATTCCTTTTATCCTCCTTAAACTCTTACACATTGTTTTTCATGGAAAGTAAAGCTCTTTGGTATGTCATCTGTTTGTCTGCTTTATGAGAAGCCCTTTTATTGAAACCAGGCTCAGGATGGGCTTCTCTCAAGCTTTTTCATAGGAGCTGAAAGCTTGGTTCCGGTCCTCTAGAAAGAACATTTTCTTCTTTCCAGAATAACATAAGGCGTGTCAACTCTCCCCGTCTTTGCAAGGGTATAAAACCTGTAATTCTGATGTGTTTTCTGCCTGCTCACGCACACAGGTCAGATGTGTGTGTGTGTATATGTGCAAGTTTATATTTTAGAACATATTTGTTTTTAGTGTTTAAGGTCGCAAATGAGTGTAATCTCTTTTCCCAAAGTGGATTCTTCCTTCACTTTTACGGAGGAGACAAAGGGTGGGTGGCCGTTTCTTATGTCTCTCCAGCTCCTTGGAACTCGCTTCCTCCCATTTCATTTTCTTTCCCTCTCTTCCTCTCGGACAGAGAGACAGACTGGAAGGGCCTGGCGACAGCTTTTCAAGGAGAGGAATGATTGCTACTAATTGACTAGTGAAGTAGGTACTGACCTAGTCCCTGAAATCCTCTCCAAGTCTCTGAGTGTGCACATAATTTAAACTGGTGTACGTGAGGTGGGAAAAAAAAAAAAAAAGACTGCTGGCCCTATAATGGTAAAGTCCATCGGCTTCAGGCAAAGCTGGATCCAGGGGCCCAAATGCTATAATTGAGCATCTGCTCCTAGATCTTTTGGCTCTGCTTTCATCTGTTGCAAGGCCACCAGCTCTACTTGTTTGCCACCCCAAGCACAAAGAGAAAATCTCTGTTCTAAAAGATTCAGCACAAGTCACAGGATTTCTTTTTATTAGTCTTGCTTAGGCCATGTGCCTACCTGGAGGTGAGCATTTTTCAAGGACTCAAGTTTGGGGGTGGGAAGAGCTTCAGTGTCTTGAAATGTCCCATCTAAGAAGTCCTAGGTCTCCCAAGTTATCAGAAACACTTTGCCCATTCTCTGATATCAAGAGCTATGGTGCGCATCCTTTGTAATCTCACAATGCGTCCAAGACTTACCTAGATACCGGGATGTAAGAAATGTATCCTTTATCGGAGCAATATGGTGGCACTTTTTAAACAAATCTGTGCATGGGAAGACTTTTTTGGAGATGTTTACCATGGCGGCAACACTCTCATGTTCCTTTGCTTTCCAGCCAGAGAGTAAGAAAGAGGAGAAAGATCTGCTGACGCTCTCAGCCTTCTGCAAAGCCCTTCCTTGTTCTGAATCTTGGTCTTTCCATTTTTGTCCATCATTTCCTCTTCCCCGGGCGTGGACCATCCCCACAATTCAGTTCTATTCACTCGGACACTTCGCCCGCTGACTGGGCACCCTGACACGTTCACCTACCACTTTCTTACTCCTTCTCTCTCCCTCCCTCCCGCCCTCCTGGGGGATAATATTTACCGTGATTATGAATCCCTGGACCACAGCATAAAGGTGAAGAAGACCTAGAAGATATAGTCAGGGTTTCTGCAGGGTGCTTTCCTTGGGGTCCGAGTTTATGAGGAAGCCCTGGTGCTCCAGGTCTGTTTCTTCTCTGCTCCTCAGTGCTGAATGGGGAGATGGCCATTCTGCGCCAGAATCCAGCTCTCTCCTGTGCTCTCTCTCTCTCTCTCTCCCCCCCTCCCTCCCCCTCCCTTACCCCCTCTCTCCAGCTCTCCCTATTTGCTGATCCCTGACTCTAGAGTTTGGCAAAAACAATTGCTAATGGATGGGTATGCGTATTTCTCACTCCATACTCTTGAACAATATGGGCAGACCCAAAGAAACCTCCATTCCCCGCCCCCTTCTCCCTGTCCTCCCGCAAACAGATATGAAGAAGTAGCCTTCTTCATACAAACGTAAAAAGAAGAATGCAGTACTGGCAAAGGCATGGGAGAACCCTTAAAAAAAATCACAGTTCTCTGTCCACTGTCACAGCCTATGATGAGAGAGGCAGTGTGCCGGGTCCCCGGCAAGAGTTCTCCCCATTGAACATTGCTACAGCCCCACTAGGGAGCTGCTGTTATTCCCATTTTTCTTATGAGGAAATTCAAAAAATGTTTAGTGACCTGGCCAAGGTCATGCGATTCTTCAGCAGAAAAATCTTGATCTCTAACTGTGGTTCCAAAGTGGGTGGCATGTCTTTTTTTCCTGAATATTGCTCTGCTTCATAGAAGGGACGCAGAGCGGAAGGCAGCGGAATTAGGTCCATGCAGAGGTCAAAGTACAACAGGCGGGGCCTGGAAACAGGGTCCCCTTGCAGAAGGCCCCATCTCGGACAGCGCACGGCCCGCCTCTGATCCCAGGCAGGCCTGTGGTTTACTTTGCCTTCTGGCATGTCCATCTGCCCTTCCAGCCTTCCCGACAGAAACTTTCTGAGTCTCGCTTTTCAAAATCTTTTCGTATTCTCAACAGATTTCTAACTGTACCCAGACTCTGCTATGTCCCAGCTTCCTGGGCAGTTAGTGGGACCAGCCCCGCCTCTCTGGCTCTCCCTTTCCTCACTCACGAGTCATGCCGATTGCTAGCGTTTGGGACACTGACTGGACACTGATTACATTCCAGGCACTGTTCTGTGTGCTCCAAGAATAGTAACTCTTGTAATCTTCCTAACAAAGTGCCTTGCTTTGCCAGACAACGAGACACAGAAAAGGTAAGTCACTTGGATTCAAATAGACGTTCTAACTCAGTGGTTCTCAAATGGGAGTCATTTTTGCCTCCCAGGGGACATTTGGCAATGGCTGGTGACATTTTCCGTTGTCACAGTTTGGGGTTGCTCCTGGCACCTGGTGGGCTGAGGCCAGGGATGCTGCTAAACATCCTACAATGCAGAGGATGGGCCCCCTACCAGAGAAGGATCCCACCCGAACGCCCAGGATCCCAAGGCTGAGAGACCTGGTTACAATGCAGACCCCAAGCTCCTAAGCGCTGCGGCCTCCCAGCTGAATTCATGATAGTTTGTCTGTGATGGGATTCCTGTGAAGATACAAGATAATTAATATGAACATCACACGTACAGCACCTGGTGCGTCGTTCCAATAATTGGCCTCCCTCCTCACTAACCTTCTGTTCCTCTCTCCCAGGAAGAGTAGGGTCCGAGGACATCCAGAGAACTGCCTTCTGCTCTGCGGGGTGACTGGAGAACAAGAGCCCCAATGTGCACGGGGGCCTTGGTGTGGGAAACGTTTGTAGTCCATTATCCCTCCTTGAGTTTCCTCGCGTGGCTGAATAACCGCTGTTGATGTTTGTGTTTACAGTCGATTTGGGGATAAGTGTCAAGGACGACAGTGTGGCCACTTCTTCCCCCAAGACAGTGGAGAGCAGCGTTGTCCCGGGTGCCAACGGAAAGAATCTTGGGACAGAGGCCAAAGCTGAGGCCCCAGCTGTTAAATCGCGTTTTTTCTTGACACTCTCTCGGCCTGTACCAGGACGTACCGAAGACCAAGCTGCAGATTCATCCACGGCTCCAGGGAAGCTTGATGTCAGCTCCAGCGAAGCCCCGGGGAACAAAGAACCAAGTGACAACATGGCCCTTCCACTGGCAGCTGCACAGGGCCTCAACCCAGATAAAACCCCTGGCCAGACCCCTGCCCAGCACGCAGGCTTCTCTGCCACTTGCGGACCGGCGCCTCTGCCACCTGAGTCAGGGGGAGCAGCCCCCGCCAAGGCTAAGGACGCCAGCTTTTTTGACAAATTCTTCAAACTGGACAAGGGACAGGAAAAGGTGCCCTCTGACAGCCAACAGGAAGCCAAGCTTGGGGAGCAGCAGGACCCCGCCGACCACATTCCCGGATTCCCCAGACCGTCCCATGATGTCCCTGCAGAGAGGGTAAGTGGTGACAAGGGGCCATCCGTTTGTCCTTGAGGCGAGCTCAGGGCGGGGGGCGGGGGGGCGGGGGAGGACCCGCGGCAGGAAGACAGTGGCACGTAGGTTGCTCTCCAGTCACAGAGCATCATCTGCCTCCCCGGGTTTCGCTGGGCAGAAACATCTGTTTGCAGAACAACCTCAGCTGTGGCATCTGTTTCATGTAAAAGACAGGAGGAGGTGAGTTACATGCAGATGAATCCGTCCTTTCATTTATCAAAGGAGAAACCAGACAGGTTGCCCCCATGATCAATGGGGTGGAGAGGGAAAGGCATTAGCAGGATAAAAATGGTCCCTGGAGGAGCAGCCTCGGCAGCGTGCCTCACACCCGGTGCGTTTAAAGGTTTCCCTCGGAACACATTTCACTTTTTACTTTTAATAGCCCGGATTGATCTTGAACTATCTTTTGCAGTAAAGGGTGGGTTTAAATAAAGAGTTTTTACAGCTCTGGGCAGACTCTTTCATGTCCTAATGATTTTCCAACAACCTGGAGTAATACCTTTGAAAAACTAGATTTTTGTTGAGGGAGGGATCCAGAATTAGTTTTTTCTTGATACTCTCAGCCTGCACAAAGAAAGGCATGATCTTTTGATCAGAAAAAAAGGCATTCGCTGTTAACCATGAAAATATTTGTTTGTGTTTGGGGCCGAGGCAGGAACTCCTTGAGTGAAGAAGGAAATAAAAATTAATACGCTGTATTTTAAGGCACTTGTTTCCTCTGTTAGTGGACTTTTAAATAACAGTTTTGTTTTTTTCAAACCTTGAGATAAAATCAAGTGCCTCTAGTTGAGGTTAGCACCAGGAGAAAATTAGATGGGCTGAGTTTTTTATTACGCGGTCATGTGTCCGGATTACTAATATATTTGTCTTAATAACAGCTAACTGCACTGCCACGCGCTCATGAAACCCTGGCTGTCCAATATTGAGTACCTACGACACGCCGGGCTCTGCTCCAGAGACCGTGCATATGTTTTTCTTCCTGAAGGAAAACGATTGTCACATTACTCTGTAGTTGTCATGCTTCTAGGGCGGTGTCGAGAATTGGATGGGGTATGCTAGACGCCAGCTGAAAATCCCGAAGAGTTACAACTGGGAAAAGATCATTAGGCTCCTGTGTTTTGGTTCTTACCATCAACATTCTTGCTGTTCTTGTAAAATTTGACTCCAAGACATTCGGTATTCAAATTTCCCTTCAAAATTTTAAGGAATTACCCTTCAAGTGGCCACTTCCACAAAGGCACCGACTCAGGAGCCAATTGAATTGCTTTCTTTATAATTCTAAGTAAGGTTTTCGATACATTCAAGCATCAGATCTTTGCTGAGCCATAGCCGGTGTGGCTCAGCAGGTGGGAGCATCATCCCGTACACCAAGAGGTTGCAGGTTCGATTCCCGCTCAGGGCACACACCTAGGGTGCAGATTCGATTCCCAGTAGGGGCATGTATAGGAGGCAACCAATCAAGGTTTCTCTCTCCTCCTCCCTCTGTTTCTAAAATCAATAAACATATCCTCGGGTGAAGATTTAAAAAACAAAGTGTGGCACAGTTGGCTGTGACCTGGACACGCACAGGTGAAGCGAGGCCACAGCGGGGGGCAGGGCAGAGTGCCCTCGGCCTCGGTGAGTGTGCAGTCCAGCAGAGAAGAGGAATGTTTAAAACCCACAATTATAATGCAAGGTGCCAGGTGCTCTCCTGGTGGGGGCGGGGGGCATGTGTTGGAGAGACTGCCCAGACAGCAGCGAATTCGGCTCGCTGGTCCAGGGAACGTTCCACCATAGTGTAAACCCAAGGCAGAAAGTTACTTGTTTGGGGGCTATAAACTGGTTATCGATACTCGTGAACATTGGAGAAACCGGGGACTACTTTATTGTGAGTAGGGAAATCTGACTGAGTTCTCATCACGGGCCATGGGCTCCAAGGCCACTCTGAGGCTGAGACTTGGTGACAGTCACGTTTTGTGTGCGGGCATCCGGAGTCAACCCAGGGTCTGCCTTAAGGAACGATCCAGTTATTGATGTGAAGACCCATCTCTGGACAGGTGTCTAGTGACTCATCCAAATCCCCCTCTTAATGAAGTAAACGACGTTAGCATCTAATCACCAAGCCTCGAGTGCATGTAATTCCGCCGTAAAGCCCAACGCACTCAGTCCACCCCTATTTTCAGAAAAGTGCAAAAGAAGTTTTAGTGTTGTGCTTTATCAACTCAGCTTTCTCTTCTTCATGGAAGACTCTTAGGGAGAGTGCCTCAGTTGGAGTGGAATGAGCTTCAAAATGAGACTGGAGTCAGAAGATGGGAGCGTCCGTTGGGAGCGGGGCCAGTACTAATATAGCCAAGCCCGTGGGCGATGCTTTAGAGTTACAGTGACCTCTGAGAAGACCCCGAAATTGTAACCCATCTTCCTTTGTGAGTGAGTTCACTCCCTGACATTCCCTAACACTCTTTGCCTCTGTCTTTGTTACACTACCAACTTCCATTCTTCATTGGTGGTATCATTGGGGTTTAAAATGCTAAGTGCCCACTCTGCACTCTCTGCATAAAAAACGTAGACACGTTATGAAATAGCCATTCGTTTTTTCCTTCAGTCTATGAACTTGTGGCTGTGCAAATACCTGTGTCCGCAAAGATCTTTCTCACACACACACACACGCAACCCCGGCCTTCAGACTGTTCGGCTTTCTCATCTGATCTCTGGCTGCACAGTTGTGTATCTGGAGCAAATAACAACAAAAAAATCAATTGTTCTGTCAGCGTAATGGGAGCCTCCAGCCCTGAGAAGGGAACAAGAATAAAACTCCTCAATCAATGGCCTCCTTGGTGGGAGCAGCCTAAATGGCCGTCAATGTATTGATTCAGAGTCCCAGGAGTAAATTATGCCCCCCCGCTCAGCCATGTCAGCTGTCCCCCACCCACCCACACAAGCCTTGCCCCCAGCCCCTTACTGGATTGGAATTCCAACCGCAAACCCACAGAGCCGTGAATTGGGAAAAAGATGCCCCCGTTTCACTCTGCAAGGAGGCGGGGCGGGGGGGGGGGGGGTCGGTGCACACAAATCTTCTGTGTTTTCGGAACGACAGTCTGATTTTTGTGCCATAGAAAACTACATTCAGGGCCTAGCATCATTAAAACAAGGCCAGAATTCATGAACAAATGAAGCATTTACTACGTAGGCCAAAGAAAAGATAAATGATATGCCTGAACCGTTTCACTGAGCTGTGATTCACACCGGCCAGCGTGCTGGCGAGGAGACGATCTTAATTTTTCTCTCCTCTCAACAACTGATCCAGAGCTATGAGGTGTTCATTGACGATTCATCACACACGCACAAAAATGAAAATTTGACCTTTACTGGTTACACACACACACACACACACACACACACGCAATTTCAGTTGTCAGCCGGACTTCCAGAAGTGTCTCTGTGTTGGGGGCAGGGGGAGATACCTCCAGTGTTGCCAAGTACCTGATTTGTGAGACGTAAGCAGGAATATTGCTTTTCTTTTCAAAGTTTAATTAAATCCTGCAATTGTTATTTAAACAGCAACCTCGCGCAAGGCGTTTAGAAGATAAATCATCGTCCTAGTCCTTCAAAGATCATGCAGTTTAGGAAGAGGCATTATTTCTTAGAGGAAGAGTGTGATAAGCTCGCTGATCCGCAAATTCGTGCCAACTACAGATATGAAGAAAAGGACTCAGTGATTTTGCTTTCCTCCTCTCATTTTCTGTCTTGAGCACATTCCTTTCAGGCTTTTGTCCTGGCAAAAAAAAAAAAAAAAAATCTTTTTGTCAAAGTCATCGCCATGTTGCACCCCCCTCATCCCTCATTGCATCTGCCAAGCCAGATATGCCTTGACCCTTACCATTCCGGGCTCGCCAGTCGCATCTGACACAGTGGGGACTCCTTCCTTCTCGAAACAGCCCCCTCACTTGGGGTCCAGGTCCTCCCACCTGCCTGGCTGCTCTTCCCTTATCTCCTTTGCTGGATTCTGACCATCTAAACCAGGGGTGTGCAGCCTGCAGCCCAGGATGGCTGTGAATGTGGCCCAACACGAAATCATAAATTTACTTAAAACATGATGAGATTTTGTGCATGTGTGATTACGTGTTGCAATATATTTAACGTGTGGCCCAAGGCAACTCTTCTTCTTCCAGTGTGGCCCAGAGACACCAAAAGGTTGGACACCCCTGCTTGGCACTCCCCAAGGTTCAGCTCTTAGCTGTCTCCTCTAACTACCCTTACTTCCTTGCTTGGAAATCTCCTCAAGGCCCAAGGGTTTAAATCTAAGTATCTGCTGATAACTCCTAAATTTCTATCTCTAGCCTAGACCTACCCCTGAAGCCCATATTTAAATATCCAGCTGCCTCTTCCACATGTCCTCCCGAATCTCTACATCTCCATTTGAACCCTCCCTGAGCATTGCAAACTCATGTCCAAAACAACCACCAGCACAGCCAGGTGCCTACACATTTAATGCACAGCCTTCCTCATCTCATTGAAAGAAGGCTCCATCCTGCCACTGCTTCTTAGTCTCAGAATTAAAGAATCAAGACCTTTGATAGAGTAGTCAATGAAAATGGAAGCAGTGCAATCAAGGAGCCTGAGTTTCCACTCTGCCTCAGTTGCCTACTGGCTGTGTGACCTTGGGCAAGTTACTTAACCTCTCTGAGCCTCCTTTTCTCACCTGTAAAATGGAGATAATAAGAGAATCCAGCACGTTCTCCCATTATTCACACTTGTTAAATAAATAAGCCAAGTAAAGTACTAAACATAAAGATATTGCATTTTGAGAAAAAGAAAATCTAGCTGTCATTAGTATATTGCTTCTTCTCCCCATCTGTTACTTACTCCACATTTTAGTCTTATGATTCTTCCTTCCCATCGTTCTCAACCAAAAGTCACAGAGGTGGCATAATTGAACCTAACGTGAAAGCTATTGTACATAACCAAAGACATAAGTCCTAAGTTGGGTTTTAAAAAGTGAAGGAGTTGTAAAATTATTTTAGAAAAAATAGAATTTAAGTGCCTATCCCCATAAGACATGGTTTCTTAGTCTTACATTTAAGGGTCTCTACACCCTTCCCTCTATATTTCCAAGTGTATTTTCCACTCTTCCCTTAAATTTCTCCAGTCAGTATGGCCAGCATATGACCTTGGCCAATGCCTGCTGCTCCCTAGTATTTTCTCCACCTGTATTTCTTTCTCCCTCTGTTTACCAAACCTTTACTTCACCTGCAAGTTCCAAGTTCATGAAGCTGACCAGATGTCCCCACCCCTGGGTGGTCTCTGATGACATGAACCCCTCTAGTATTTTTTGTATGCTATACCTTAAGTCAAATTCTGTGATAAAATCACGTGGGAAGGAACATACAAGGGGATTTCTGTATCTTTAGCATTTTGGAGATGAAGAAATCACAGCCTCAGCATAACTAACTCACTCCAAGTTTCACAGCTAAAAAAGAATCGTCCAGCTCCATTCTTACCATGCCAACATTGTGTTTTTACCAATTGTTTGAATGGCATGCTGTGGGGGGTCCACCCACAGAGTCCCCCTCCCTGCCCGACACAGATGAGAGTAAGTCTACCTCAACATGATCTGCTTGGGGAGGAACAGTGGCCGATCTCTCAAAGGAGAAGGGCCACGAGCCTGTCATCAATGGGCTTTTATTGGGTTCAGTTTGCACAGGAATACAGGTAAAGCTCATCAATCATTGTCAGACAGTAATGCTCATACAATAGATAACATTCGAAGAACTATGAGGGCTTATTCTGAGTCAAGGTCAGTTAGCTAAGGGCTATAAAACTTTGGGAAACAAACTCATTTCACGCTTGGACCCTTCTCAGAAAATTGAGAGCATTCTTAGAAAAGCAGTTTTCACAGGATTTTATGGATTCTTTCTTAGGTCTGATCACCCTGGGGAACCTCCTGTTCCTGCCCAGGGTTGTACCACCCTCCGGCATTATTTCAGGCTTGAGTCGGGCAGGGGAAGTAAGGCAGCCAAGAGATTAAGAGACTTCTCACAGACAGAATGAGGATTCAGGCTATGTCAAAGGTGAGGGGTGAGGGTCCATCAACCCCTTTTTCTATAGCCCCCAAGTCCTTACCTGAGGGCTCCTTCGCGACTGTGCCTGTCTTATGTCAACCCTCCCTTGAGTTGTCTTACCCATCATTGGCTAACCAGTCATCTGCCCAGGGCCAAGCAGGGTGAAGTAAAATAGGGCAGAGGCAGCACCCCTGCTGGGAAGATAAGCTTTGTCTCCTTAGTGGCTTAGGGTCCCAAGGTCCTTTACTCAGCCTTAGCCATGGGGGGTTACGGCTTCTGAAACCAGGCAGGGCGGTTCCCAGCAACATGCAATAAGGTTGCAAGTATGCAAAATGGAATACTGTTAATTTGAGGATGTGCGATTCAAAAATGTTAGTAAGTAGAAAATAAGAAATAGCAAGTTAATCTCAAATTAAAAATAATAAAGGATTATCTAGTTCCAACATTAGAGGGCCAAGTGAATGACGATCTGTGTTTTTTATTTTTATTTTTTGTTTATTTTAGGGCCACAAGGGCATGCCATTTGAATGGGTAAAGGGAACTGTGCACCCAAAAGCCTTTGTCAGTATGGAGGGGAAATGCATCTTAAAAATTATACAAATTATAGAGTAAGCAAAATCGTCAGCTCTAGGAGTATAATTTTTATTCATCATGTGAATTTAGCACTAAGAAACATTTGCTAGGAAACTCTTACAACAAGATAGATGTATTTATTGCCATCTAAGAGGTGAGAAAACTGGGGCTCAGAGAAGTTAAGCTACTTGTCCAAGGCCACACAGCTAAATCAGTGGCAGAACCAGAATCAAAATCCCTCAGTCAACAAACCCTATTGCATTCAGTCATTTCAAAGGCTTGTGTTTCCATCCACAAGAAGAAGATACCAGCTGCCCAAGGGGCTGTCGTGAGGGTGGAGCGTGATACAGATGATCAGCAGTGACACTAAATAAAAGAGCAGAATTCCTAAATTGTCAGAAACTTAGAAAGAAAGAATCATGAAATAGAGCAAGGGTCTTCCAGCATGATGGTGTTTGAGTAGTATATCATTTATGGTGCTTTTGGCTACAAGTGAAAAAAAAAAAGACACGCAATCAATAGCGGCTTAGTTCATGAGGACAGTGTGCTGGTTTTTGTACATAATAAGAATTCTGGAGTAGGGGGATCGAGCTGGGTTCAGTGCCTGGGCGGCCCCACACACCCAGTTTTTCCTCTCCAGTGTCCCCCATGGACAGGTTGGCTCACAGTGCTGGTCCTGGTGGTTTTCAGGTGGCTGCCATAGTCGAAAGTACTGTACATTGTCACAATGTCCTACTAAATGAAAGCGGTTTCCTAAGATTGACTGAGTCACAAGCCTGTGTTTGTTGAGGTAGAAGGGAGGTTTGGAAAATTTCTTCAGTAGAAAGCAGGCTTTGCCAGCAAAGATGATATGCCACGGATAGGAATTGGATCCATTTTTTTCTACCTGACTTTATATCAGGAAATCATTAAGTGAACGAAACTAGTAAAGGCTGCTACAGTATCATTTATTTAAATACACTTACTGCGTTAACTTTTTAACTTGACTGTGACCCACAGTAAGAAATAGATTTTATATCTGGACTGTATCTAATGTACACACATGAAGCAAAGAATTCACAAAATAACAGTCTCTTTACAGCACGTAACGCTTACTGGTATCTTCTATTCTTTTCTGTTCTATCTTGTTCCATGTTAGTTTTGACCCACTGAATTATTTTCCAGCTTACTGAGTCACAATCAGAAGCCTGAAAAACTCCATTCCACCATAACCACTTTTTGCATATATGGAGATAGAGATCTTGGGGTATCTGACCGTTTCTTATGCACCTGGGTAGCCCCCTCCCTTGCCTCACGCACACTACCACACAGTAACGTTTCTTAGCTGAACCTGATGGAAGTAAAGATGATACATATCATAGCACGACTTTTCAAAGGATGCTGGACTGGATTATTGCAATCTCAATACCAGCTCTGCCTCACACAGCTGAAATAGAAAATTATTTCAAAATATACGTCTGATCCAGATGCTTTCACTTAGATAAACTATGTAAGATCATGTATCTGTACTATTTTTTTTTTTTTGGTATTTTTAATTCAGACTTTAACCTGTTATGGTGTTAATCAAGGTTGAAATATCAAGTAAAGCGTGTTTTGCAATGTGTTTGCAAAATAAATTTTGAGTTCATTCTCCCTTGGTGTCATCCAGTCTGATTCACTCCTTCCAAGATTAGAATAATAGCCCTAATGTACTGAGCAGTTACTCTCTCACAGAGAGGGAAAGGAACTTGCATAAAATCACACAGCCTGCAAAGCCCACCTGCTCAGCCACTGTGACTACAAGTTCCCAAAGAGCACGCACTTTGAGCCTTTGAGAGATGTAATACATGTTTAAAATTTCGGAAGCTGGTACGTCCCCCACTGATGTTCTGTGAAGCATCAGCCCGCTGAGAGCGACCTAGAAATAGGGTCCACCATCAAAGAGCTTTGGAAACTGCTGCTTGCTTTATTCTGTCTCCTGAGGATCCACAATGGCCGTCCGTCTACTAAAGGGTCTGAGAGGTCCCACAGCAAGCACGCCTGCCTCGCTTTGTGCAGCTGAGTGTTCCTGAGACTTCATCGTCCCTGTAACTGTTACTGCACCAGCTGGGCCAATCCTCCAAGGAGCCGCTCTTCCAAGACATGCAGAGTGAGACATTAGCCCAGAGCTGGAAAACGGCCTCTTGGAGGATGCAGCAAACCACAGACGGGTTTTAGTTGACCCATACACTGTGTTAAATAACGTTTTAATTAACAGACAATATTTTTAAATGGACAAAGTTGACAGTATTTTAAAACGAGAGATCTCAATTCAATTCCCTATTTCAGGCATTTCTGAAAAACAGGACATTTTACCCTCTATTCCTAGACAGGACATGAGGTGGCATCTGCTCTCCAGGTCACCGGCGTCCCCACCCCTGCATGGATCCCCAGGGGGCAGCCATGTGAGGTGTCCCTCACTGGCACACTTGCATTGCCATTTTCTTGTGGTAGAGTTGAGGGCAAATTAAAATATTTCACAACTTGGGACTACTTAAGTTTCATAAGCTGTAAATGCAGCTTGAGAGTCCACCTGTTGGCAGGTGTTGAATCATAAATAAGAGACATGAGTACTTTTATCTATTCATTTGACAAACATCTGAGTGCTTTCTTTGTGCCGGGAATGGTATTAGGTTCTAGGATGACAGAACTACATGGCCCATGGAAATTTTCATTCTATTAACAAGAAACAAGAAAATTACCTGGCTGGTGTAGCGCAGTGGATTGAGCGCGGGCTGGGAACCTAGCGGTCCCAGTTCGATTCCCAGTCAGGGCACATGCCTGGGTTGCGGGCCAGGTCCCCATGAGGGCCATGTGAGAGGCAACCATACATTGCTGTTTCTCTCCCTCTCTTTCTCTCTCCCTTCCCCTCTCTCTAAAAAAAAAATAAAATAAAAATAAAAAATAAAAACTAGAGCTTAACCAGATTGCCCTTAAAGCTTCTCTTAAAAAAAAAAAAAAAAAAAAAAAAAAAAAAAAAAAAAAAAAAAAAAGCTTAACCAGATTGCCCTTAAAGCTTCTCTTAAAAAAAAAAAAAAAAAGAAACAAGAAAATTAATAAACAAACAAATATTCCCAGGGTATAAAAAGGGCTATGAATGAAATAAACAGAGTTTTGAGATAGAAAGTAGAGAGGAGCCTGATAATTAAAATTAGGGAGGGAGTAGGGTCAAAGAGGAGTTTGGTTGAATCCGAAAATTCAGGGAAAAGGACATGATTTTCCCTCCTTTTCTGCACAATGCCAAACCATTCTTAGAAAGTCTGCCACTTAATTCTGCCAACATTCAAAACAGTTTTCTCACTATTGGGAAGTGTTTGTTAAACAGATGGCGAACACTTTCTAGGCTATGGGTTATTAGCTTTTGTGTTTTGAAGTCTTTTTTTTTTAACATTGGCTATTTTTCCTCTAATAAATGTGAGATGCCATTATCAGGACATGTTAGAACGAATGAATCATGGGACAGACGAAACTTCCACAAATCCCTGCCATCCAATATGACTGCCCTGGGGGTCACTCCCCACCCACTGGGTGCCCACAGCAAGTGTGCATCTTTCCGTTCCATACCCTGCAAGAGTGTGACAACTCGTGTGTCCTTAGGAACGTCCCCAAAGTAATGACAGCTGGAAAAAAAGAGAAAAAGAAAGAAAGGAAGGAAGGAAGGAAAGAAGAAAGAAAGAAAGAAAGAAAGAAAGAAAGAAAGAAAGAAAGAAAGAAAGAAAAAAGAAAAGTATCTTATTGCTTAACTCTCTATCCATGTTTCACTTCCCATTGGAAATCAAGTTGACAAATCCACTTGCTGCTAAAGGGAGGAGTTGCTGGAAGAGGATGTGGAAAACCCTTGTTTACAGGACGCAAATAGGAATTGCTTTCAGTGATTGACTTTTTCCCATCCTCCACGACGAAGATGAGCAACGGGTTCATTTAATCTTGTAAGTGTAACATCTCTGCACCAGTCAGTACCACCGATTCGTGAGGCCCTACCATGAAGGTGCCGTGTTAGACTTCTGCTGAGATACAAGTTTTCAGTATCCTGAGGTTATGTCTACAGAGTATGTCTACAGGTGTTGGTCTTACGACGTGCAATAAAAAGCATCCTCCTGGGTAACTGATCCAGCCTTGGTCGATCCAATTAGTATAAGGAGATAAAATGAATAGCGGTGCCCCTCTTCTCCCAGCATGAGGAGGGACGGTGGGTAAGGAGCATTTTTAGGTCAGTGAAACTGCAACTTAAATCCCCCTCTTAGAAAAACGTTCCAGAAGACAACAAAAATCTACGTTTCGTGTCTCAGTGTCTTTATGTTATTTGTATCGCCCTCTGAAATCTTGGATAATTCTTAATCATCTACTGGGATCTCTTGGAAGCGCATTTCAACCATCACACTTGGGCCGTGCTCCGTTTTAAAGACCTAAAAACAGGCGTGCTTTTTCCTTGAGCAATTTGACATCTAGGGACTTATTGAGAAAAGGAGCAAAATTTCATGCACAAATGTTTTTGTTTTTGTTTTTTTTTCCCCCAATACCAGCATTGACAGGGAAAAGCTGGAAAGATATACAAGTTCTGATAGGACAGCTTTTATAATGTCATGGTACACCCTTCCTCTGGACATCAGAAACGAGGATGACATGGAAATAGAATCACGGACATGTGAAGACAGCCATCATGTCATGTTGACCAAGAAGAGCAGGTTTCAACATAGAATCTACAGCATGGTCCCATTGGGGTAAAAATGATGCCTGCCTGAGCACATGGTCGCCCTTCCGCCCAAAGGGGCATAGAATGAAAAACTGCACATTGTTAGTAGTAGTTTCTTTCAGTAGTGGGGCAAAGGGTGAATTTTACATTTTTCCTCTTTGCCTATCTATAGTCTCTATTTTTTATAAAAGGAGAAGGTACCCCATACTGCCTAGCTAAGTTAAAAAAAAACAACTACAATTTAGGTAATTCCCTGATTTCTCCACTAAGCTGCGCTATGAGGCTTGAGACATCCTAAGTTCATTAGAAACTGCCACAGGCAGCTGCAAACTGCTTCAATGAGAGGTTATTCGGTGCTCACAATAATTCCCAAACTGCGCAATCCAGAGCCTGCGTGGCAAGTTCTTGTTCAGAAATAACACTGACGTTTAAAAACCCTCTTACAGCTGGGGGCAACCTTTGGCAGCAGGAAATAGGAAAGAGAGTTTGTGCAGTGCAGGGGCAGCTTCTGGAGCCCTCTCATACCTGGCTTGTTCTTACGGTTGTGCTACCTGTGTTCATTCCCCATTTTTGCCGGGGGTTAAAAAACAGGAATACATTTCTATCAGCTGATGTGAATGGGGCAGGAATAGTGTGGGGAATAAAAATAGAAATTGAGTTACAGTGATAGACCCTCCCTAGGTAAATTTCCACTTTGTAGTAAAGCCAAGTAAAATAATAATAGTTAGTACCCATCTGCTTAGGACATTTTGAAGTTCCACAGAATGTTTTGAGGAGACATTGGCTTTGAAGTGAGTTCCTGCTTCTTTCTTAATTTGCTTTCCTTTTGAGGCAAATTGGAGGAGGTATCTTCAAGAACAAATCAAATGCCGTTTCTCTCCCTACATCTGACGGTGGCGCTATGCAGGTGACGGCACTCTCAGAAGAAGGGGCGTAGAGACTTAATGGTTGCCTGGAGACCGCCGCTGCCTGGCCAACGGTGTGCCTTGAGCTGTTGGGGCATCCATGCAGGAGAGGAAACAGAGCTTTTTCTTGTATTTCAGGCAGCATGTGGCTCAAATTTCTAACAGATGGGAAGGAGTAGAGTGACGGGTTATTGTACCATTCAACGTTTCCCAGACAAATTTTCCCGTGTTAAACAGTACCTTCGGCCCTGATTCTCGGTACAAGATTCAAAATGAAACCAGTGATGTACAATCAATGAGGAACTCGCGGGGTAGACATTTATCACAAATTGTTCCAGACAAGGCTCCTTTAGCCTTGATCAGCCTACCTTAACTTATGCTTTCACTTTGACAATGCAGACTTTGCCTAAAGGAAGCTGAAATCCAGTTGACAATTTCCAGTTGAAAGAAGGTGCCAGAAGTTCCATATGGGTTTTATTATAGACAAGCAAATTATGATAAGGCAGCATTATTTTTCAACATGACAAATTGTGATCACTTAACTAGTGTTCCTGTCTGTTGGCCCTTTGAAGCCAACAGAAAGGGAAAAATATATATAGGCTTCGTCCACACAGATGAAAACCAGGAACACCTGTTTTCTTAAAAGAAGTTTCCAGATATTTCCTGGAGAACGTTCATGTGTCTGTCTAAAATTTCTGTTTGCTGAGAATGATCTGGAGAACTGATGAGAATAGCAAAACAATATTTGCAGGGAAGGACAAAGATTCTACACACAACCCAAGGTTGAAGGCATGGGCCACAAAATGGCGACCTTGAGCTTGAACTTCCCAATCATGTTTAGTTTGGCCCTTGGGATATTTTTTAAAATTTGGAATTAGTCACCCACATTTTGTTTTCATTGTAATTTTAATGAAATTTTAAAATCACAAAATGGTACACTTGCCTACCAATCCCACCCCAATAGACAACTATTGTTTGTATTTTTAATAGTACCCTTCTATGGTTTCTTCACACATACACAAGTAAATACAAGCCTCAGCTCTTATTTCTTTGTTTTTATACAAAAGGTAATGTCATGCACACTGTTGTATCCTGTACTTTTTTTTCATTTACTGCGGCTTTGCATTTCTGTACAGAGAGAGCTCTGTTTTCTGCAGCTGCGTAGCTTCCTCATTTGGCAACGCTCACGTAGTCTTCCTTTGAATGGATGTACCATCACTTACTTAACCAGGACCATGTTAATGACATTTGGCTGGTCCCCAAACATTTGCTGTGCTCTCACTGCAGATGAATAACCTCGTGTATTTGTTATTTCCCATGTGTGTGGACTGAGGTTTAGCATTAACTCTTAGAAATGAAACTGCTGGGTCAAAGAATATACTCTTTTCATCCATTTTGGTCAATAATGCCAAACGTCAGCCCTTCCTCGGGCCTGAACTAATGGACACTCCAATCAGCATTGTGTGAATGACTGCCGGGGTCTCACTCACCCCAGGCTCCTGACTGAATGTTTCCAAATATCTGGACGTGTTCACTTTCAGTCTTTCTTTTTGTAACTTCTGGATTTTGAGTCAAATTACAAAAACCTTCTCAGTCCAAAATTATAAAATATTTTTCCATGTTTTCTTCTAGTATTTTTATTCCTTTGGCTTTTATCCTGGTATAGGTTTGAGTGATGACAAGTTATTTATTTTTTCCAGAGGGCCACCCTGTTGTCCTTCCTCATTTATTAAAAAGTCCTTCCCTTTGATAGATTTGAGGTGTCATCTTTATCATGCACTCAGTTCCTATATGTCTTTGAGTAAAATATGTTATATATGGATGGCAAAAAAATGGGGAAAGTATATCACAGGGAAAAGGGATAGAGACAAGGGAAATTAAAACAGGAAAACCTTTAGTGAGAAGACGATATTTAAGTAAACATCTGAAGGAAGGGAGATGATTTGAGGCCACACGGTGGGTGCCTTAACAAAGCTTTTTGCCTCTGAAATCATTTGGGATTGGGATCAAATCCCAGCTCTACTCAGTGACCATAGGCAAGTGATGTATTTGTCTCACACATCAATTTATTCATGAGTAAAAAGGAAATGACAAACAGTACATACTTCATGGGATCATTCTGAGAATTAAATGAGATCTTTTTAACTAGCTTAGCATTGAGCCTGACATAGAAAGGGCGATCATTTTTCTTATCACCATGGACATTTCTCCTTCTCATTATACACTCTTGAACAAATTCATGGCTGCAAAATATTTCATCACGTGGTCATAGGTAAATCTCAAATGTTAATATCAATACCACATGCTGCTTTATTTACCTTTTCCAGACTTTTTAAGGGGTCTTCATCCTTACTCTTCCAGCACTAATCTATAATGCTTTTTTTTTAACTTTTTAATCATGACATTATGGTATAGTCACGTAGTTGGTATTTGGCTGAAGCAGAGCAGTTATAGTCTGAAACTTTGTGTTACCAGGCTGACTGTTTGGTAGAGAGAGCAGGCTTTTTAAGAAGATTTTTTTTTTGGTTGGTGCCTATTTTCGGGTTGCCAGCCTCTTCAACTCCAAGTCTAGAACATATGAGGCAAAAAGAAAATCCGGGAATTTACCACCATGTTGTTCCTTGGGGTCCCCAGCTGGTCTGACTGCTCCTCTCCACCTTCAGAATCCTTTGCCTCTGTTTTCTACCTGATGTTGGGAATTTTCCACAGCAGTTAGTGGAAGAGTGAAGAAAAGTGTGTGTTCTCTGTCTTCCTGGAAGTGTAAGTATTATGTTCTTTTTTTAAAAGGCAGTCTGAAAAGAAAAACAGTATTTCAAGAAAAGGGAACAAGTTCAAGCTCAGTATCAAATTGAAAAAAAAATAAAACTCTAACTAAGAAACAGCACCAGGGAAATAAAACACCTCTTTGCACCGAGACAGTCTGGTCACCCCGCATGTGCTGTCCAAGTCCTGAGACATTGCTGCCTTGGGGAGTCAGGGGAACAGGGGTCTCGGGCATCCTCAGGTGGCTGGGAAGGTGCCCCAGGGCAAATGGGGCAGCTGGAGGGCTCCTCTATTCTAGAAGTCTGCGGAGCTGTGTCCCCTCAAGTCAGGGTTCCTTTCCTCAGTGAAGAAGTACTAAGGGTCCCCTCTCCCTTGCCCAGAGAAGACCCGTCCTGGCAGGTTTTCCCCTATGGCCACCTGGCCCATGTAGCCCCAACCCGGTCCATGCAGACTCAACCTCATCCGTGCAGATCACCTGACATTATACTGATTCATTTCCTTTTCAGCTGACTTTACTGTTTTCGATATTATTTCCAAGAAGTTCAATAAATGTTCCTTGTACTTAGCCCAGGGATCAGGGGAAAACTGCGGTCCTTGTCCCCTTAGGAAGCGCCTGGTCTGGGGGCAGGGTGACCTAGGCCAGATCCTTCCTTTCCCTGTGGTCACTGGGGCCCCAGCCCACTAGCTGTGAGACCGCAGTGGCTCAGAGCAGCTGACCCAGCCTAGGGGTTGGAGACTTTCCAGAACTGATGCCTCCCCCCGCATCCCCACACACAGCTTCTTAAAGAAGCCTGTTCCCTCGTCTTCCTTAGATTCTCCGTTGCAATCCTCACTGCCTGAGTCATATGGAACATTTATTGGTTTATTTGTATTTCGAGGGGAGTTGGAGAGTCAGTTCTCTCTCTTTCCCCACCTGCAGCAAGCAACCCACTGCCAAGTCCACAGTCCCCGGGCACTCAGCTGCCTGCCCCGGCTGTGTTTCATGTGCCACCCGCCACCCCTGCCGATGAACCAAACAGCTTTTCAGATCCGAAGTCATACCTAGAGGACCGTCCTAGTGAAATCTTGCTCTTTTTTTCTTTTTTTGCATGAACGTATTTATAGGGTTATAACATTGGCATACTTCTTGGCATATTTCTGGAAATTTACCCAAAAGAAATATAGAAACACATGGTTGATTAAAAACACTGTTGATAACATCCTAAATGTAAGACCATAAGCACCATAAGTGCCGATCAATGAGGATGCTAGTCAGTAGGTGATGTCACAGCTGGACAATGGGACACCATGTGCGCCATGAAGAATGATGCAGATCTAACTGTGTTGCCGTGGGAAGGCATCTGTGCTATTTTACTACGTAGGAAAAGTGAGTGGATACAGATAGCATCATCCCATTTACATAAAATTTGTTTGCATCCATTCATCTATTAAGTAGTCAAATGGTGCTTATTTATGGAACGCCGGCTGCAGGCCTCCCTGTCCCAGAGATTAGAGAAACAGCAGTGCACAAAGTCGATGTAACCCCCGTCTTTGTCGAGCTTCCGTCTCGTGGGGTAGGAAGAAAGGGGCAGGTAACCAAGCAGATGAAGAAAAATGCCGTGACAGCCGAGATGGAATGGGCCAGGGACAGTTCCAGGGATGACAGGGAGGGGAGGAGAGGTGAGACTTAAGACTTGAAGGACGTATGGAAATTACCCACGGGCAGACAGCGGGGAAGAATGTTCCAGACCGAAAGCCTTCAGGTGGGAAGGAGCTTGCGGTATATTTGAGAAACTCAAAGGAAGGCGGCCAGAGAGTGCGGAGTGCAGGGGAGAGTGTCCCACGGCCTGGAGGTATAGACAGGGGCCAGGCCATGTGAGACGGGGAGACCCTGGCTTCATGGGCCATTGGAAGCCTTTGGAGGGTGGGCTCTGCTCAGTTAATAATGAATTGGAGGGGCCAGGAGCCCAAGCAGACAGAGGGTGGGGGGCAGGCAGGGGGCATTGCAGTCGTGGGGTGGAGAGATGGCCGTGACCCAGGGTCATAGGCATGGAGATGGGACAGAACAGATTCAGAATGTGTCCTATCTCACCCAGGAAGGAGAAACTCAGTCTCTATATCGCCTTCCAGGCACCAATAAACATCCAGATCCTGACAACATTATTATTATTTTAAAACTTGCCCTGGAGGGGTTGCTCAGTTGGTGGGAGCAGCGCCCCATACTCCAAAAGGTTGCAGGTTCTGTTCCAGCTCAGTGCACATGCCTAGGTTTCCGGCCGGGACGCATATGGGAGGACAATCGATGGGTATTTCTCTCTCTCTTTGTCTCTCTCTCTCTCTCTAAAATTAGTAAATGTATCCTCAGGTGAGGTTTAAAAATAATAATGATAATTTAAAAATAAAATATGAGTACTTTTTTTTAGTTGATATGATTCACCACTATATAGATTGTGAAAATCCAAATAGACACATCTCTGAGGATTATCAGATTGATAACAGTGATTTTCAACCTTTTTCATCTCATGGCGCACATAAACTAATTACTAAAATTCTATGGCACACCAAAAACATCTATTTTTTTGCCAATCTGACAAAAATATATGTATAATTTTGATACATCTACACTAGACGGCTATTGCTATGTTGGCTGTTGCCTTTTTTTTTTTTTTTTTTTTTGACAATCGAAGGGAAAAGAAGCCAGTACCCCTGACTCAATAGTCAGGTAGTGTAGGTTTTAACAATTCTTGTAGCACATCCGTTGAAAATCGCTGGACTAGGAGACATCATACACAACCTCTTTGCAGAATTGGGAGAAAAGGGTTTTTGTTAGGATTTCGACATGCACGGCTGTTTGTTACCCTTGGGCTCCAAACAAACAATGTCCCTCCAACTAAGTGCAAATGCTGAATATGTTAGAAGGTGGGGGGAGGGGGGAAGAGTGACTCTCATAAGCTCCTGATTGTTCTGCACGCTGTGGGCAGATGAAGTATGACTGGAATTAGGGGGCCAGGCAGAAAGGAGCTGTGAAGCAAAAATATTGCTATGAGAGTCTACATTCAACAAGTTGCAACTGTGAAAACTCCGTTTTGCTCCTAGGACATAGTTGAAGGCAAAGAAGAGGGACAGGAAGTCACACCTGCAAGTTGCTCTATTCTCAGGGACCCCGAAGACCTGGAGCTTGCCAAGGGGGACCCCCAGACAACAGAAACAGCTGAGAATAATAACTCCATCATGAGCTTCTTTAAAACACTGGTAAGTTGTTTCCTTCCTTTTCCCCTCAATTCTATTGCTCAAAGGTGTTGCTATTCTAAGAATGACGCATGCTTCCTGGCCAGGGGGCTCAGCTGCTTAGAGAGTCATCCTGATACTCCGAGGTTGTGGGGCCAAGGTTGTGGGTTTGATCCCAGGCGAGGGCACGTACAAGAATCAACCAATGAATGCATAAGTGGAACAACAAATCCATATCTCTCTCTCTCTCTCTCATCAATAAAAGAAAATAAAATTTTAAAGAATAATGCACACTTGCGTGTCATTGCTCTGAGTGACGCAGCTGGGACATTGGAGAGCAGTGACAAGATGTGTTTTGCCAGGAAACTGTGTCGAACCAGGCTTTCCATGAGGGGGACTCTGAAATGGGAACCACAGGCGCCCAAACTCTGTAACGTGAGCCAGGCCGTAATGGAGCTGTGTTGTAATTGGACGGTCATTGCGCCTCGAGTTACTAACCTATCGAAGCAGTTTTGATGCTCACGTGGCAAATGAAACTGGAGAAACCATCTCTGTCTTGTTCCGACTCAGTCTGCCATTTAAATTGGTTGGAGGCAGGGACCACGGCTCACACTGCCTGCTCATCTCTGGCTTCTCGGGGCAGAGCCGTGGCCTGACCCAGGCCGGATGCCTGGAAAAGGGCCAATGAACGAAATCGTCATCAAGCAGACAGCTCCAGGCATGTCTGGGCTATTTCCAAAGGCCAACTTCAGAAGATAAACCCACATAAAACAATAGGATTGCCATAAGCACCAAAGGGTTGCGCCTATGTTTGGATTTGTGGCAGAATCGATGGCAAGTCTATGGCCTTCCAGGAGACGACTTTTGAATGTGGTCAGATTCTTGGTGAATGTATGAAATATGACACATTTCATTATAAAACGTTAATTTTTGTTAACTTTTGTATAGCGAGATACACCAGAAGTCTGTGGTTTTCTGCTATACTAAACGGACTTCTGATTACATTCTTTACCTGTATAGTGAACTGGGCTAACCTAAAAACCGTACCTGTGAAATAAAATCTCCCTAAAGAGCTATGATTTTTAACATTCGATTTTCTCAAACTTTTAAGGTTTCACCTAACAAAGCCGAAACAAAAAAAGAGCTGGAAGACATGGTAGGTAGATGGAAGTCTGTTTATGTTTGGGTTTGTGTATAGAATTGGATTTGAATTGGTGTCTGCTTCATTGTTTCTGGAATTTTGCGTGTGTATGTACGTATATATAGATAGATAGATAGATAGATAGATAGATAGATAGATAGATAGATATTACACACACACACACAGATGTAGCAATTCAATGGTACTGTTAGATTGTCTTTAAAATGTTTCATTTATGTTAATGGTATTTTAATAAAAATTTTAGTGGGAAGCTTGCAATATATGCTAATTCTGACAAAATAATGTCACTGTAACCACTTTCTTATGTAGAATAAGAGCAGAATACTAATAATTACATAGCATCTTCGTCCTGTAGTTGTATAGAGAGAGGCCCAGGGAACAGAGTCAAAAATTAACTTGTGGAAATGAGAAAGAGATGAGACTCAATTTAAGGTCAAAGTAAAGGCTGCTATATTTGGGGGTCTTTTAAAAAAAAACATTCTTTGTTTTTCACGTCATTCAAAAAAAAATAACTCTCCACTGCAAAGGCAATTATGTGACGAAATGACATAGGCACCAGGGGACAATCCAAATGAAGGACCGTGTAGGGGCGTCCGAGTGCCCAAATAGGCTGGATTTGTTCCCTGTCATCCCGGAAGTTCAGCCAGTCCCCTCAAGATAAATTTTGTTTGGAATGACTTCTTTCTAGAGATGTTTTCCATTTACCCCTGGCAGAACGTATTATGTCTAGTGGATCACGTGGTTTAAAGTGTAGCTTGGTGACCACTGGTCTCCAGTGTCCTTCTTTTGATATCCGAAAGTGCTTTGAAAGACATCGGGACGCAAGAAGGGGCTTGGCCAGTCGAAACACCTGCGGCCCATGTTCAAAGGGGCTAAACGGCAAAAAGGATCCTAGACTTGGTCTCAGAAGACCTGCCTTTGACCCCTGGTCCTGCTACTCAATAGCTGTGGGATCCCAACCTGTCTGGACCCAAACCTCCATGCCTACAAAAGGAGACACTAAAAAATTCCATCTCCCCAATCGGGGTTGAATGAAGGTTGGACAATGCCTGGTAACAATGGAGCTCTGTTGAAATGTAGACGATCCCTCTTTCCATAATCCCTGCAAGACAGACAGGCTGCACCATCATTTATTTGGCTGGTGTTGACTGGTTCCTCTAGAATTTTTTTCTCTTTGATTGAAAAAAAGAGATACCTGAGGCATTTCTGATACATGTGTTTTCCTATAAAATTATTCAGTTGCTATAAGGCAGCCAGGGTCAAGTTCAATGAATGTTTGGGTCCAGTGTTTCTCTTTGGGGTCTGTGTTCTGCATTGTCTGAGGTCACAGAGCACACGAGGCTATAAATAGTGGGGTAGGTGGGTATGTTCTGTGGTTTCCCAAGCAGCCTGACGCTGTCACTTTCTTCAGGGGCTCACACACCAAGACTCTTCCTCCACCCAGAACGTGGTCCCTGAACAGATCGAGCTGATAAAATCTCATTGTCCTGCCCAGAGAGCTGTGGGGTCCCTGCTGGCAGAGCAGGGTCTCCAAAGCGGGTTCTGTGAGTGCAGGTTGTCCGTGACGCCCACAGACAGACCGCTTTCAACAGCCCTGGCCGTCCTGCCTTGCCTTTTTATCATCTTTTCTACAGAAGTTCTTGGAATCATACTTTTGAAATGTCTCTACCATCCGCCCATCTTTCCATTTGGCCCTGGGGAAATTTCTAACGCACTACACACCCCACAGAAAATTCCCTGCCACTTGTAACCTGAGTCAGCAATTCCCAATGGTTGTAGCTGGGCTATCTCCGTCTCATCTCTCCCCGCTTCGGCTCAGTAGACTGGCTCATGCTAGAAACTTCTTTTGCCTGGGAGATCTGCCCATCTAGAAGGGAGCTGAAACGTTTGCAGGTGTTGCTGCGTCCCTGAAGTTTCTAACACTGGGTAAAAGGCGGTGCGTTTTGGGAATGAAAGTCACTTAGAGGCAGTATTTGTGCTGATTCTACGATACAAAAAGAAATCATTTGTCTTCAAATATTTTTTTCTCCCCCAGGTGACAGTACTATTTAGGTATTGGAAACTACCGAGTAGGGACTCTGTTATCTTTTTGACTTTTTCTATTTTTCATCGGATAGTGTATGCCAGGTAGACAGTTTCAATGTTCTGCATTGTCTGTAGCAAATAGAGTTGTGTTAATCTGGGTTGTTTAACTAGGTCACCCTGTTGAAAATCCACAGGTACCTGAAATGAATTGTGTGCATGTTCTTTAGCCGATCATCTGAGAGTTTCAGAAAGAGAAGCGTTCATGTGATGTCTCAGGGTTGGGGGGTGGAGGGTGATATACCAGCAGTTAATTGTCAAACTGTTCAAAACAATGGGGGGAAATGGATTGTGTTTAAGAACAAAGTTCTAAGCTGTGACTGCTGTTGCCCAAAAGACAAGCAAAGCGGAGAGTGTCTGTGATGGACAAGCCGGGCGGAAGGCATCCGAGATCCAGGCGAAAGGCGCCAGGAAAAAGCACCTGCATAGCCCCAGGCTAGGACTCACCTTTAGAAAGTTCTTTAGGCTTCAGGTCTGTATTTTGTTTAACTAGGAGGGGCAAAAGAAGAACCTTGGTCTCCACTACATGGTAGGCATGCCATTCCATATCCACCCAGCTCTGCTTCCAGAAGCCAGAGCCTTGGGTGGCTGGGGTCATTAAAGGGGGGTTCAAGAATCTGTGAATCATATTTAAGTGAATGGTTTTAAAAGTCTCCATAGTTATAAGCATCTCAGACTGGTGTCTTCCCGGTGTGGACCAGGGTTCTGAAATCGTTCTCCTAACCCAGTGTTTCCCAAATGTCAAAGTGTGCATGCCGCCTTCATCATTTTCTGTCATTTATACTAGCATTTACTTGATTTTTTATATTACCATTGACCCACTTCTGATGGAAAGGCATCTTTAAAAGAGACTTTATATTGCATTATACATAGAAAAACAGAATCATCCTAAAAGGAAGGCAAATAATAATATGGCTAATAAAAAAGAAAAAAAGACCTTTCGTTCTAGTTACCTTGTTTGTGTTATGCTCCGAATCAAATGCCCTTCCTAGCTTGATTGGAAGGCAGTTAGCCATCAGTAGAGCAATGTTAAAGACGTACCAGCCCCCAGACCAAGAATTTCCCCCAAATGTTCTTGGAAGGACTAAACGAGAGTTGAAAAAGGAAACGTATTTTCACTATCTGAACATCATTTCCAGTCATGTCTCTGTACAACGTAAAATCACCTCTGGTGCGTCAACGGCATGCTTTCTACACATTGGGAAATGCTCTTCTAACCTCAGAATAACAATTTTCTCTTTCTGGGGCCTCTTCTCTCCATTACCAGTATTAACTAAGCTTACACTGAACCCTCATAAAACCCAGGCAGAACAAAGCAACGCATGGGCGGAATAAGTTCTAGTTCCGCATCCTCAGCAACCATTTGGGGAGATTTCACTCTTCTAACGTCTAAGAAGACACCAGTGTTTGTTGGGACCCATCCATTAAACGGGCCCTTGAACGGGGCCAGCAGGCTTAGAAATTTGCCTAAAATATCAACCATTCTCCACTAAGTTGAACAAACCCACTAAAAAAATTCCCCAGCTGGATTCACAGTCCCAGAATTGTGTATGCAAATGAAAGCTCCCTAGAAAATTCTCATGGGTGAATCTGCATTTGCATCAATGTGTTAGGAAGCCACCCTTCAATATCCCTACAAGCTTCTTTTGTTCTGTAAAGAAAGAAAGGGGTAAGTGACAGATATTTCAATTAAAGAGAGAACATTGAAAAGTAGAGGTACTGTGTGGGGGAGACAATTTGGTAACAGCTGGTGGGACATCACAGATGTCACACAAAGAACCGGGCTGAGCTCCCTCTCAGCGATTCGGTGGGTGAGGGGCCTCAGAAGTGAAAAGGACTCCCCTCAACCCCAGATCTGCATTCATGATGACACTCATTTTATACCCAGAGTCTCTCCCCCCACCCTTCAGTGGACCACCCAAGTTCAAGAGCCCTAGGACTTCCCCAAACCATTGTCCTCACATCCTGCCACTGATTTGCATGTTCGGGTAGGACAGGATTCTGAAACTACTAAGAAGGTGGAGAGGAAGTATCCAATTCTGGGATTCTGTAATACAGATACAAGAACTTTTGGGTCTTGCCTTGAGTTACACTTAATCTATTTTTTTTTCTTAAAAGTCAAATAAGGGAACAATTCCCAAATGTTCTTACTTCCCATTGATGTAATAGTTTGGTAGCTCTCATGGGCTCTTACCTCCATGTCTAGGAGAGTTTATTTATTTTCATTTTATTATCCTGTTGTCCAAAAAGATGGAAAAATAGGACCACTGAAGCTGACCAACCATGTTCTAGCAATGAACCTTGTGCATGATTATAGGAGATGTGATTCTCATTCTTCTTGATTTTATTGAAACCTAGGACAGAAAAGAAGAAATCCCCCAAAAAAGTCAAGAATAAAATATTATCTTCTAGTTTTGCTCTTAAAAAAATACAATAGCCCGGCTGGTGTAGCTCAGTGGATTGAGTGCGGGCTGGGAACCAGAGGGTCCCGGTTCGATTCCCAGTTGGGGCACATGCCTGGGTTGCAGGCCAGGTCCCCAATGAGGGCCATGTGAGAGGCAACCATACATTGCTCTTTCCCCCTCTCTTCTCCTCTCTCTGAAAATAAATAAATAAAATCTTTTTAAAAATAATAAAAGTTCTTTAAAAAAAAATACAATGGTTACCAATTCTGGTTAATGCCTAGATTCATTTCTCTATGTCTCAATTTTCCTTCCTATAAAAAAGATTTTTTGGCTTAAAAAAGTGGAGAAACCTGGAATTAATAAATGAAATAACTTTATTGTTATAAAGCATAAGGGTGTCAGCTTTCCCAGGCTGACTGTGAATCCTTTTTTCTTGGTTTCGTCATCTGCAGAGCTTCAGAATCAAACTTTCTCACACGTCCCCCAAACTGTGGATGACAACAGTCACGCAAGCCTGGGACATTGTTTCAGAACGTTTTTGCCATGCCCAGAAATGCCCCTCTCCCCACTTGGGTCTTCCCAAGGGGGCTGACCTCATTTCCATTTCTAAGAAAGGGTTTGGTTGAAGTCAATCATCAATCCTGTTGATGTCATTACAGTAGATGCTGGATTGCTTAATGACCCCATGCTGTTTTGATCTCCAATCTGTTGCTAGGTTACTTACACTTGAGGTGCTGTGGTACCCCATCCAGCTCATGGCTTTCCAGGCATTGTGCTCAGCCCATTCAGCCAAAGCCCCCCACATTCCAAAGTTCTGGAATATCTCCCTCTTACTATCAAAAAGCACAAGAAACACAGTATATGGCTTCAAATGGCCAAATTCATGTTATTTGCAAACCACCCTTTGGAGAGGCGATGTGCTATGTGGCAAGAATGCCAGCCAGGAGCCCAAGTCCAGACCCGAGGCTGGCTGCGCTCCTTAATTAATATTGGGCCGATCATGGGCCTCAGTTTCCCCATCCACGAAAATGTGGGCATTGGACCAGATGGTCTCTATGTCTCTTCCCAACATCAGAAATACTATGAAACTCTGAATTTTCCACACCCCAGTTTTACTGCTGGGTTTTTTGTTTTTCGTCATCAGAAAATGTAGTCAAAGATCTGACATCCCTGGAATGGAAAGGGTCTATGTCACAAGTTCCTGGAGCAAAAATCATAAAATGAAGATGCTTAGCATAAAGAGGTAGGGCCGATGAACTGAGTAGTAAAATCTGCAATGCCAGTACTCACTCTTGTCAGGGTAAATTGAGACTATCGTTATCCTAACTCTTTCTTTATCCCAGACTCAGGAGAAGGCAGAGTATGGGAAGTAATAGCCTTGTCACTGAGGAAGCCAAATGTCCTGGAATTGGACCTCAGCATGACCACTCAGCAGGGGAGAGGGAGAGAAGGGGAGAGAGAGAGGGACAGAGAAGGGGGAGGGGGAAAGGGAAGAGAGAGAGGAAAGAAGGGTTGAATGAATAACATGTAAAGTTTTAAGTCAACTACAATTTATTCGATTACATCTAATACAGAGGTAGAGGCTACATCTAAACGTGAGGGAATGGGGTTTTTGGGTCTCCCCTAACTTCAGATCCTGTCACTGGGCCCCCATCCAGCTGTCTTAGACTTCCTTAGAGCCCCATCGGTGACCTCCAAAGTGGAGGTCGGGGGACAATTGGAGAACTTATACTTTGAATTGTATTTATTTTAACCCTTCTTTAATTGCGAAGTTGGATTAGTACAACCACACATCTCTAGAATGTACACAGATAGGCATGCATCGGACATGCATGTTCACACCGTTTTTACTGAAGGGAACACAATCTAAGTCACCAAAGACCAGTGGCCTCTGTAGTAATTAACATTCTAACAGCCTCTTCTGATCGCTGTAATTCCTAATGATTTACTTACATAAACACAATAAATAATGTCCTGTAGATATTGTCTCCAAAAAGGAAACTATCTTGACTTTTTCCAAGATTTTAACACTGATCCACGGTCATTGTAGCAAGTGTGGAAAACACGGAAAAGTTCAAAGAACAAAATTAACACACATAACCCCCCACCTATGTTTGTAAAAGACAGATCTTTGACTTTTGAAATCTGGAAATCATTTGGATTTTTTTTTTAACTCGATAGGGTGCTGAAAATTCACCCACCATGTCAGCCAACCTCAAGTCAGACAAAGCCAACTTTGTGCCCCAGGAGACCCAAGCAGCAGCCAAGAATCCTCCATCCACAGAAACACCGAAGGAAGGTGCCAAGCCAAAGGGGGGACCCTCCTCTCTGCCTCTGAGCAAACTGTTCTGGAAAAAGGTAAGTCCCATTCTCAAGATGTGGAGAGCACTTGGGTGACCTGAGCCATGATTTCCATTAAGCCAATCTGTGAATTCAACCATGTGTGGAGTTTCTTTTTCTTCTCCAAAAATGACTCAACTCGCCATTGAGTTGGAGACTTCCTGGTTGACTCCTGGGAAGGATGAAATGGTGCAAACATGTGTTTCATGGGAAAGGAAGAGAGATGAGCGGCCAGAACTTTTCATTCTTGGAATTACTCTGCTTCATGACAAAGGGTTGTGGTATTGCATGATTTCATTTTCTTTTGAAAATTATTTATTATTTATTCCGCCTGGTTTCCCCTGTGCGCTGGGCTCTCTGCTCCCCCCGTCAGATATAATCAGTCATGGGAAGCACCAGGTTTCATTGCTGTTTTGAAAAACCAGGGTGTCTACCAGCTTCCCACCGGGGCAAGCACACGCCACGCTCTGTGATAGGAAAATTCAAGCCACAGTCTGATTTTTTTTTCCTCTCTAGAATTAAGGAGTGGTGTGAGGAAATGGCTTGGGTGGGGCTGAGTAATTCTGAGAGCTACTGCTTGATCATACTTGCTGAGTAAACCCAGCTGCCACATGCTCCCAACTCCTGCCTGTTTTCAGCGTGGCCAAAAGATGAGCAAGGCGTCGTGGGTGAGGTGGGTGGTGGAGTAGAATTCACAGAGCTGGGAAAACTGAATTTAGTCATTTCATCAAAATCCACGCCACTTGGCCCACAGGGCTGGGCAGGGGATAAAAACAGATGCCACAGGGGAGTTAGTTTTATTCTCTCGTCCAGAATCCAGCGGGATTTCTGACAGCTTCCCCATGGGCTTCCCTGCTGTATGGAATTCTTCCTTCTCAGTTCTGTCCAGAAGCACATTCCAACACAGTGAAAACATTGGATGACGTCATTTGGCGTTCGGGTCGAATCCTCTTCCCCCACCAACCACCGATGACTTTTTTAAAAAAATCTTCTATCAGCAATATGGTGCAGGGGACAATTTTCAAGTGAGTAGCGTACGTATGTGCGTGGCAAGGGAGATGAGTTAAGTGACCCATATTCCAACAGTTTTGTTTTTATTTAAATATATTTCAATGTAAAATGTATTAGGCAAAATAGAACTGGTACATTAAGCTTGATTTGACATATAATTTTATTCAGGGGGAGACTATATTTTTAAAAAGCAGCCCAACAAAAAGGAAAGCGTTACATAAATAATGGTACTGATGTTAAGTGAGCAATGGTAAATCTGGGTCCTGCCAAAGCTGACACCAAGACGGAACTGGTGTGCAGAGATTTGCTGGAGGGAAATGAGTGTGACAGACAAAGGGGAGGGGCAGGAGGAGGTAGAGAGAGCCCGCCCACCACAGGGCCAGTCTGACACCTGTGACCTGCGACCTGTCAGCTGTGGCCTGTGATGGGAGGGAGGGAAGAGTGAGGGAGAAGGTCCCTCAGCCCAAGTGTGGGGTGAGCCGTAGACAGCCCCAGAGCCGACGTGGCCTGTTCCAGGAGCCCCCCATCGGGCAGAAGTGGCCCGGGCTGGACTGGGAGCAGTCAGGGGAACACCAACCTCAGCATCACCATGCTGTCCTGGATTATGAAGGCATGACAGCCCTAGGCTGTCCCTGCAGGGGAATCTGAGTGCCACACTCCCATGACTGCCACAGATGGCACGTGCTACATGGCAAAAACTGCACAGGAGGTCAGCAAGGGGCAGATGTTTGAGGAACCCTTAGGTCAGGGTTGAAAGTTTGGTGTTAGATCTGACTATGAGTACCAGTCCTCTAGGACGAGCCTCAGTTTCCCAAGGTGTAAAATGCAAACACTAACAGCCCCTACCTCCTGGAAATGAAGCAAGGATTAAACGAAATAACACCCCTGATAGAACCCAAAGTACCCCTGGGTTGTTCTTTCCCCAAAGGGGTGTTCTTTCCAGGGCGAGTCGCTGTTCCTGGGTGTCAACCATTTCGTGTGTGCTCAGGAGGTTGAGCCGCTAACCAGGTCCACCTTTTTGTACCTCCGCACTGTCCAGTTTGGGGAAGCGTCCAAGCTACTAAGCCTCAAGGTCTTTATCTCTCTGACCTTTGGGATCTATCAGGGGTACGTGGGTTTGTCTTTGAAATCTAAGTTTTCCCATTGAAAATAAAAGACAGGGCTACTTGCCACTTATCTCCCTAATAAGAGAATTCCATTTATTGCAGTTTCACTCTTTTTTCAATATTATCTGGCTTTATTTCTTTAGTAGCTTATAAAAATAATGTCGTTGAGAGAAACTAAAAGCTACATCACAAAACGAAATCACGTCTTGCCTTCTTTTCCCCAATCAGAAAGAATGGATCTCTCTGGAAGTAAAATGGGGAAGATTCACTCGTGTGATAGTATTTTTAATCAGTTTCTCTGTACTAGATACCTTGTGTTAAATAATCAGCATCGAAAAGACAGCTGTGGGCTGAGCGCTGACCGCTTGCAACTGACAATCTCGTGGGAAATAAAAGGGAGGTTTTGTTTTCTTTTCCTTAAATTAAGTTTTAGTTATTAAGTCATTCTTGTAAAAATTTTGAAAAAGAGAGAGAAGCACTAGAAAATTCTAATATTTCTGGTCACTAACCCATAGTCCAAGATGCTCCAGACTTGGGTTCTGAGCAGATTCTCTCTGGCGTGTGCCAGACACTAAAGGAGAACAGGAACCTGGTCTCTCATTGTCCCCGTTTGAGTCTTTATTCTAACTGGATATTTCAGCCACTGCCGACATAAAGATGACACACTTCCGTCGGTGTGCAGACATTCCAAAAAGTGCAAAATGAGTTTGCATGGTTCTCGGGCACCGCCCTAAAATGGAGTCATGGCCTGGTGTGAAGTGATCTCCTTTTCTGTTCAACTCCCGCCCCTCTGGTGACATTCAGAAGCGAGTCTCTTCCTGATGGCGACAGGCATCTCTCACTGTGCTAACACTTGCCAGTCTCCCTTTCTAACAAAGACTTTGTCGTCGTTAGAATTAATGAGCGTTTTTGTTTTAGTCCCTGGAGCTGTTTCATGCCTTCTTCTACTTACAGCAAGGATGTTGATATTACATTTACTAGAATGATGTTTTCTTTTAAAATACATTCATTTAAATTAAAAAGTAGTCCATTTAAAGAGAAGTATCAACTAAATACAGGTGGTACGTGGGCAGGTAAAAAGTTGGGGAAATGGTAGAAATCATGAAAACTGTCAAAGTTTGAGAAATGGACTCCATTGGACTAAGCCCCCCAATAAGGAATGTTTTGCTGCAGAGTATAATTTTAAAAAAATGAAATAGCAAGTTCTCTTGGAACAGACAAATATTTATAATGCCAGTTTTTGAAGCATCAGAGAGATCTGGACGTCTGAAACCATGAAGATCACGGGAACATCAGTGTCCATTCAACACTGAATGGACAGTCCCTTCTGCTTCTCGCCATCACCTACCCCAGGTCCCCAGTGTCATCTGGAATATAGTGAGCAATCAGTGGCCAGGAACTGTCCAGATGCAGGAAACCAAAGACACACACAAGTCCCGCGACCACCAACTGGGACAGGAGGGAGGTGTGGAAACGTAAAAACTGCTATTCTGAAATGGTGGGAGGGTTTTCTCAGCCTAAAGTAGACAGTATATCGACCCTTGAAACTTTTGCAGGTCAAGTTTGAGGAGGCCTGCCTTTCAAAATATTGTCTCATTCTTTACCTGGTCATAATATTAAATAGCATGCAACTGGTCTCCAGGAGAATGGGCCTAATTCAAAGAAAGCTACACTTCCGGATGTTCTGGAATTTCTTGACAATCAGAAGCGTCCAGAAAACCCACACTCCTTTTCAGGGACGTGTTTGTGCCCAAGTCAGCTTCAGTATGAGGAGAAGATCAATGGACATGAACAATCCAACAGTAAAGATCTCCTCTAGAGAGAAAGCAAATCTGGTTATGGAGAAAGAAGCTCACACAGTCATACTTGCCCCCCACCACCCACCAAAAAAAATGTGTTTCCTATCCTGGAAGTCATTATGGCAGAAAGAAAACTTGATCCTAAGAACCATTTCCACCACTTTTTAGCGGCACCACCTCGGACGAGCAACTTCACTCCCCTGTGCCTCCGTTTCTTGCTGAGTAAATGAGGATCACTATACGTACCACTTGGAGCTACATTAAGTGAGAAAGCATATACAAAGTACCAAGTGTAAAAGATGCATTTGTAAATGTCAGTTCTCTTCTCCCCTCCCACTGGATGTTTTGAAGGTAAAGATAAAAGCAGGACTTGGAACTAAATAGAGGGAAATGTTCTTAACCTAGAATCCAAGAGAAGACAGGAGAGTCTAGGAACACCCTGAAATAATTTGCAGAATATTTTGTTCATGTTTATTGTCTGGGAAGACAGTCCAGATCCATCAAGTGTATCTCAAAGTGGTCTATAAACAACACCACTCCCCACAAAAAGTTTAAGAATGGCTACAGGATAGATGCATAGATGAGTTCCAGGGCTGGAGCTTGGAACTGTTCAAAGGATTGCATCATCGACTTTTGAGAGAATTGGGATAATTCCTCTCCTGTTTGGGGCAGGACAGGGAGAAAAACAGTGTTTGAACTTGGATGTGTTGGACCCCAGCCCACTACCCCTCCATAGACGTATTTTAACTGAATGGAGCCTTAACATGGTGAACTTGGCCCCAACTGAGGGCTGATGTAAGGAGCAGCTTCTGAAGCTGGACTGTGCTATGGTCAGCACGAGGCTGAGGACCCTGCTTACTAGTACCCGCTTGCTCTCCAAGGACCATGGGACGAATGTCTCTGGTCCTGCTACCAGGGTTTTCCTGAGCAGCTCGTTTGTTTCCACCTAACATATTGCGTGATCCCTCATAGTTCCCTCTTGCCATCAGCTACTGGAAAATGTCTAGATAAACGTGTTACTTGCAGCCCGGACTGTGGTTTGTGTTTTCTGCCTTGTGGCCCCTTCCCTCGCTCCACCTGCATCCTGGCTGCGTCTGGATGTCTGTTTTCCCACTGTAGCACCTAACCATACGTAACATACATGATCTCACTATATTGCTTGTATTTGTGTAAGCCTCCTTCCTTTGAGTTCTTTTTGGAACGAGGCACACATCGGCAACGTCCAGGAACTGCGCCAGGGGGCTGTCGGCCCTGATGTCTGTAACATTCTGACTCTTGCTTTTGTTTTTGTCTTCCCTTTAGTCAATTAAAGAGGATTCAGTCCCCACAGGTGCAGAGGAGCATGTAAGTGACACATTCAATGACAGACTCATTCCATTCTCATCCTCTGCATGTTGCATGTCTGCCTGGAGTCCTCTTGCATGTCCTAGGGTCATCCATCTGCTGTAGACTCTTTCGCCCTTTCGTGGGACCAGGGAGCCCTGGGGAATGACTGCGGATGAGTGTTCATAACGCCCATTGAGTCAGTGCAAGCTAAGTGCAAAATCAGCGCACACACTTTTATAATCTGTTGTCCTTCAGGGGCTGAAAGAGTCTACTAAACATAAGATCATCCTTATACTTCCTCCAGGGGCAAGGATGCTGCACCCTCTGCTTCATTTGCGCTGATTGCTTCTTTCACCTGTATGGGCACGACAATGCTGATTCTCTTGGGTGGGGGGTACCCAGGACAGGCAGTTGCCCCAGGCATGATGGCATCTTGCTGCAATGCACACTGAGACTGTTGGTCCGTGAGTGTGTACCTGGCAGACAGAGGTTAAGCTTCCCTGTCTGTCGGGCCTTTATCTTCTAGAGCATTGGCCAAAGTTTTCAAGACCGTGCACTCAGGTCTGAAGGAGATGGCTCCAACTGAGATGCCACGAAAATGAATCTTTTCAGAACATCTTTCAGAGAGTGAAGACATTGACCTCATGGGTTTCAGACCCATACAGCAGCTCTCTGCTCTGAAAGAAGTGGAAGTCTTGGGGATATTTTATAAGTGGGGATAAGTGGACCCACAGGTCCTCAAAACAGAAACTGATCACTATCGTTTTGCCAAAGCAAACTATATCCCGCTCTTTCTAGGTGTTTCTTTGTTTACTTGCCAAAGATAGGGCTTGTGTTTTCACTTTCATGTAGTTGCTAGAACTGAACAGATGTTGAAAATCCAAGTATGTTCCTGAAATATCGTCTGCAATGGGGAATAGAAGTTAGAATGTCTATGATATAATTCTTGTTAAGATGAAGATCTTTGAAATCCACTTCATTGTTGTCATTGTTTCGCCATCCCTTCCCCCTCCCTTCTTTCCCCCTCTCTCTATCCCTCCCTCCCTTTCTTCCTTCCTTCTTTGGCTTTCCTTTGCTTCTCTCTCTCCCTCCTTTCCTCCCTCCCCCTCTCCTTCCCTCCAAGCTTCATAGCTCAGCAAAAGTCCCATTCTCATAATTCCACAAAATTCTCATTAATTTCCTGCTATATCTAGAGAGTCACCATTCTGTATATCTGCAAGGAGGAGTCCTATGAGCCCTCTTCCCGTGAACTTCACATTCAAAGCCATGGGTTAAACCTGGAGCATCGATTAGCTTTGCAATCCTGAGTTTTTTGTGCAGAGAAACTTCCTTTAGATGTTCGTAGTTGGTAGTTGCCTGTCGCCCAGGTCTCTGGGATGCAGTGTGAATCTCTAATGGGCAGACTTCCAGTGTGACGTTTAAGGCAGAAATAGAAACATGAATTAAATTATTGATACCAAAGATACACACAAAAGTTGCTGGAGAAAAGAAAGAAAGCAAAATATTTTCTCAAGAAAATAAAGAAGCATTATAAAAATTGCTTTAAATTGCTTAGCCCCAGAGAGAGTGTTTCTATTTTTAAGCTTCCACATTTCCTCTTCTGACAGCCCATTAGTTGGAGGGAATGACGCCCAAAAGTTGCAGTCTCAGCTCCATCGCCCCCAGGCCGTGCGCCTCTGGGCTTCAGTTTACTCATCTCTTCAATGGCCACAATAATTGTACCCACCCCTTAGATTCTTGTGAGAATTGAGTGAATAATGCATGTAATGCCCATACTTCAGTGCCAAAGCATAGGAAGAAAGAACTCAGTCATTCAGGGGCCAGCAAACTTCAGCTCCTGGCTCAGTTGCAACCCATCACCTGCGGTCACATGGCTCGTGAGCTAAGAATGGTTTTACATTTTTGAATAGTTGCAAAAATCAAATGAAGAATAATATCTCGTGACACTTGAAAATTAGACAAAATTCAAATGTCCGTGTTGGTGAGTAAATGGAACATGAGTAGACAAGATGGAAACCACGACCAAACGGAAGTTTTTGGAGCCGTTTCAAGTTTCACTCAAGGCTCTATTTTCTCTCTGCCATTACAATGTTATGTCCATTTGTGAGTTTTATTGTGAGTTTTATTAGAACACAGCCACACCCATTGCTTTGCATCAAGTACGGTAGTCGTGATAAAGCCCTCTGCAGGGGGTGGGCTGGCCCTGTGATCTGCTTCAGTCACAGTATTATGAATGAGTGTCCCCATAGTCAATAACTATGTTTCCTCCTGAGATTATACATCTCACAGCTGACCCAGTGCCCACGGCGGGTGTACACCGATTTCTTCCTTCCACATAAAAGAGACGGCATTTGTCCAAACAATGCAGATGACTCTAAACCTTCAAAACTGGACACTTAGGTGTCCTGAACCAGATTAGGAAAGTTCCTTAACTGGTGACTTATGTGGAATAAATCGTGGTTGAGTTTATGTTGTTACATTTCTCTGCCACAAGTTTCCAGACCAGCCTACCACGCAATGCAAAGCAAAGGACAGAGAGTGATTTCAACATTCCTCAAAGTTTTTCATGAAAAGAAAAATGAGGCCGTTAATGCCCACAGAAGTTTGGCGCTTTCCTAGAATGAACTTCTGGCCCTATCAGAAGTAAAATCTGCTATCTGACCACGGAAGTTATCGAATTTTTTCATTGTAGGCTGTTAGTTAGTTAATGTTTTAGATAAAGGGAAAAAATCTTGTCTTCCCAATGACCTACTAGAACAAGGAAAGACGTATTTCTGTCGTTTATCTCTCTTAGTAAGTAACCTCTCAGTTCCAAGTAGAAAAAAAAAAGGAAAAACTCAACCTGGATTAAAAAAGAAAGTGGTATTTATTGGCCGTCATCACTATGAAGTAGAATTCATTTCAAATAAATCTTGACTCGGGGCTCGCCCTTGGCCCAGCCTTCCTGGACTGGCTATCGTTTCAGATTTCCAAGATCACATCGCCCAGTGCAGAGTAAAGGAGGGATTGATCGAGTCGCAGCCCTCTCTGTCCTGAGTTTGTCCCCTTTCATGGGCTCAAATGGGTTCCCATGCTCCATTAGTCAGCTTTTGCAGGTTATGCTGCAGTAACGAGGAAGCCCCAAGTTTCACTGGCTTTCAACAGCAAAGATGCCTCTTTCCCTCACTCATGCTGCATGGCAGCTGTAAGTTGGCTGTGGGGGATCCCCATGGCCTCTTCCTACTGAGATGTAGACAGAAGGAGCAGCCCCTTTGACAAGGACATACCATTGTAGTGGCAGAGAGAAAATAGAGCCTTGAGTGAAACTTGAAACAGCTCCAAAAACTTCCATTCGGTCATGGTTTCCATCTTGTCTACTCGTGTTCTATTTGCCAAAGCAAGTCACCCAGCAGTGAGCACAGCTGTTTAATTCTTTTACAGGAAGAGGCAGCGAATAATCAGGAAAATAATGCATTTTGTCACATGCTGCCACCCCTGAACCCACGTGGTCAAGGAGCTAGACTACGCTGATTGGCTTAGACTTGCTCAACGGACCCCATTCAAAATACAGAGTCTTCAAGTTAGCGAGGGTTGTTTCCTCCAAAGCCAAACTAGGTGCTGTGCATAGAATGAAGGAGAATAGCTACTGGGTACAAAAATAAAATCTCTGCAAGGTCTTTGTAATCAAATAATCGTGTTATGAATCAAATCAGAAAGAATCTAAAACAGATTCTAAAATAAAAACTTTGACTACCAATATTATTATGTTGTATGTGAAGTTTAAATGGAGGAAATTGATCAGGCTATATATCAGTTTCCAATACTCACAGCTCTAGTAAAAACTGTACAAATCAGCCCTGGCTGGTGTAGCTCAGTGGACTGAGCGCAGGCTGCAAACCAAAGGGTCGCTGGTTCGATTCCCGGTCAGGGCACATGCCTGGGTTGCAGGCCAGGTCCCCAGGGGGGCCACGTGAGAGGCAACCACACGCTGATGTTTCTCTCTCTCTCTTTCTCCCTCCATTCCCTTCTGTCTAAATATAAATAAATAAATCTTTTTAAAAAGCTGTACAAATCAAATGCATTTTAAGAGTAAGTATGGAATAATACTTGAGGTAAAAAGTGAAAATATATTTTGTCAAAATGTGTATCATTGTGCAACATCTAATATCCCCTACTGGCATCAAGGAAAGGGGATTTAATTCTAAATTAGAGCACAAATCTGATTTTAATTATGTCCATTAAAACACGCAGATGCAATCATTTATTCTAAATAAGGAACAACTTTTTCCAAAGCCATGGCCTGGAAAGAAATAAAAAAACTAGCCAAATAAAAATGAAATTCTTATGTCTCTCCATGCAAATAAGCTCCTAATTTAGCTCAGATCCTTCTGGGTTTCCCCACTGGGTTTTCCTTGGCTGCTGAAAGCCCACTTCTTGGGAGTCCTTTTTTTTTTTTAAGAATAGACTCTGGTCTAGGATGTATGAGTTGACACCTGTCAATCTTAAGAAAGACCAAGCGCCGGACCATTGGCAATCCAATAAGGTTGACTTATGAAGGTATTGCCATACAATCAAGTCATTTTATTATGTGAGTAATTTTCCCCGCAGGCCTTCGCACACAAAAAGAACGGGCTGCTTCAAAGGCAGAATAATTCTGAACCAGAGACAGTAAGTCAGTCTCTGTTCGTATTTACCCAAGGGCCCTTTCTCATTTCTCCACCTTTCTTTTTTTGATCTTAGGCAAGGCTGGCAACTACTACCCACACCCCCAATATTTGATCATGATGAGTCTAAGCCAATAATTTCATGTTCTTTACCCATAATTAGCCTAGGAGTAAACATGTGACCTACTTTTGGCCAATGAAATGTACCCTGAGGTAGGGAATTAAAGCACAGAAGTTCATTTGGAGCAAATCTTTTGCTGTGATCTTCCTTCCTTCTTAGAACATTGGGTGAAGGATGTGATGCTTGGACCTGGAGCAACTACTTTATATCCATGAGGTAGCAAATAAAAGGATAAAAATCTAGCATGCCAAAGATGGCAAAGCCAAAGGATAGAAAAAGCCCAGGTTCTTGGAGAAAATGTGGAGCCCCTAAACCAATCCCAGAACTTCCAACTTTGAAATGTTTTGTTCCATATCATTATTGATCAAGTCACTATTAGATATTCAGATAATGGTAGGCAACTTCTTCCTCATTGAAATGGCTACTTACCTGTGGTGTGACTTTGGCCAGTCATTCAACCATTCAGATTCTTGATCTGTGAACAGACATAATGTTGTATGCTCTTACCTCTGAAACTATTTACTGAGGTTGTACATTAGAACTACCTTGGACAGTATCAGGCACAATAACAGGTAGTTGTTAGTATCATCTCTAAATAGCGCACAGGCATGCTGGGTGATTCCAGATAATCTGTGCCCGTGGAGTGGAATACCTCTCATAACAGCCCAAGTAACACACGGTCACATTAACTAAGAGTTTCCTGTGTGCCAGGCAGTGTTCCGGGAACTTTACATGCATGGTTCTGAAAACAACTTTCTGGATATGTGCTGTTCCCATTAAAAAATGAGAAAATACAAGCACAGCCACCTTGAACGGGGACCCTGGCTTATTTAAAGCCCCTGGGGGGACAGAGTTGAGATTTAGACCCAGGCAGGCTGGTGCTAGAAGCTACACTCCTAGTCACTATGTCAGCTGCCTGCATTTCAGGCTCAGCCCAGGGCCCTTGTGGCTGAAGCTTATGTTTCAGAAATGCAGTTGAATTAAACCAGGCCTACATGTGGAAATCCATGTCCAGATCGGAATGCCAGTCCCAGGCTCTCATTTGGCTCCAGTGTGAGCCTGAGGTCTGCCCCTAAAGCCAGAACCAGGCCACAGACCCCGCAGCGCAGCCTCCTCACCAACATGTCTTATTTGGCTGGTTCACTGCTGTGATTCTTTGAACACCTTTAGGCAGAGCGACTTGTCATTTGTTCAGTAGAGTCCCCACCGCTCCCTTTTGTCTTCCACTGGTCAGTCCGGCTGGATCACCTGCCGAAAGCCAACTTCTTGGCTCCTGGGAACTTTCAAGCTTCTAACACCCCCAAGCTAGATCTTTGCCTGCAAAGTGAAAATGCTAGAAGTTGTGTCAATATTTTCAGAAACAAAAGGTGGGGAGACAGCTGTGACCTCATGGCCTTATTTCAGGGTGTCCCTGCATGCTGATTTGTTGATGGGCAGGGACCTTCCTGGTTCTGCTGCCAGTGCAGAGAGGAAGAGTCCTTCTCAGTGGGATCATTTGGATCATTTACAACCCGATGTTGTATTCTGAACTGAAGGACAAGAAAGTGGTTTCTCTAGAAGCATACTATGCTTTTGGAGAGAAGTCAGTCCCATCCCCTACTCCCTGACAGCGAGGACAAGGGCCTGAGGAGGCTGGGGTCTGGCACCAGGAAAACCTCTGAGGCAGGGACCAGCAAACCAGCATGTCAAGGGCCAGGCGGTCAATATTTTAGACTTCACAGACCACATACAATCTCTGGTGGCTGTTTCTCATCTTTTAAAAAAATTGTTTACAACCCTTTAAAAATGTAAAACCCATTCTTAGCTTGGAGGCCATCCCCAAACAGATTCTGGGATGGATTTGGTAGTGCCAATCGCTGCCAGAGGAAGCAAACAAACAAACAATTAGGAAGCCCTCTCCAGGCCCGTTAAGGCTGTCCCATGGCAGGGCCAAAGCAACGGCAGAACTGGCCCAGACATGAGGTTGTGAGAAAGAATCCATGTCGGGACAGAGAGCAGGCGAACCAGACCTCGGGCTACGTCCCATGCCGGCCCCCCTTCCCACCACAGACGTTCCAGGGCCACTGAGCTCCTGGACACTTTGCTGGGGGCCGTAAGCAACTTAGCCAGAGTTCTCGTGTCAAGTTCATTTCCCTTCTGAAAGCATGAGTTTCAGTGAGCAGCAAGGGCAAATGACTGGTCTGGGGTGCTGTGGGAAAGGCATTAATGAGGAGTCCGTTCCTGGAGTGGCTTTCACGTTATCCTTTCCGCATGGAAGACAATCTCTCCACCGTTGCAGGGACCTAAGATGTGGAATGGAAGTTGTCATGGTTACCATCTCTAAAGCTGGACCCTTAAGGGAATGATTACCCCGGTCTGTACACAGGCCAGGTGGAATGTACTTTTATGGCAGACCAGAGGGGAGGGCCTTCCAGGCGGAAGGGGTTTCAAGCATGCTCTGAGGGGCAGTCCCCAAAAGGGACTTCCTGTCTAAGCCTTGTACCTTCATGGGGCAGGGGGTTCACCTCCAGGTCAGTCTATATGGCAGTTGTTCAGAAGCTGGCTGAGAGAGCACCTCACACATCATGAGTGCTGCTTCTTGAAGATGCGGATGTGCCTCCGTGGAAATGGTCATAGATTCCAACCTGTCGTCACTAGGTGGACAAAGGGCCAACCAGGACTTTATAAAACAGGGGTGGGGGGAATGGTTTTCTTTTTTCCTGTACTGTCTAATCACCTGGCAAAACGATCCAGGTGGTGTGTGAAGCACCAGTAGAGGCTGTGCAGTCCGAGGACGTGGACTCAGCCCTACAAACGGTGGGTCTCAGCGAAGATGGAGAGGCCGGCCCTGAGCCCACGGAAATAAAACTCAGAAGAGAAGAACGCAAACCACCGAGGACCTCCCTGATGGCGTTTCTCAGACAAATGGTAAGCCAACTGCTCCCAGTGCCGAAAAACTGAAAAGGCTGGCCCAGCTTCCAAGAGTAAAGTCCCATGTCCTGCATGTATGAGATATAATTGTAGATGGTATAGATGCACATGGATTGTGCAGTGAGAAAATTCCGTGTTATACTTCGGATTCAGTCACACGGAAAGTCTCGGTTCTTTGCTAATATTTCATAACCTTACATTAACCTCTACTAACTCCTTTTTTAACAAAGAAGGGGCTGGCCTCGGGTCCCGAGTGTGGGCAGGCAACAGTATGCACCTCGAAGTTAATATTGTTGCTTACTTTTCATTTTCTTTCTTTTTAAAGGGTCCCCCTGCTTTATGGCAAATGATACTGCTTTTCTTATTCTAGCAATTATATGCAGTTTCCTTTGAAAACACATTTAGTGACAAAAAGAACATAGGCATTTTTAAAGGATTAAGTAATAAATAGTTGAAGTTGCATATTGATGTTGGAAAAATTCTGAAGGTGACATGAAAGTGCCACCAACCTGGACAAAGTGGACTTGTAGACCATTGAAATAAGAAAACAAGAATATAACTTCCTAATAATGAATATTATAACTTAGTGGGTGAATTTGCCATGATTTTAGTTTATCTAGAATGGAGAGAATGTGGGAAGACATCTTACGGGGTCTATGAAGAGTCACACATATTAATTATCTAAAGATCCAAGAACTTAAATAATACAGTGAACTAAAACCCAAATCAGTCAGAAGACGAAACCCAAAATTACGTATGACGAGATCGGCACGTTCAGGGTAACATGGTCTTCCTAAAAATGCATATGAAAGGTCATTGGTGTAATGCTTTTTTAATGAAAAACACGAATTTCATTATAGTGGGCCTCTGTTTTCAGGAGTATTGGGGAATTTAATCCTTTGAGAGAGTAACTCTAATTGCATAGGTCCAACCTGTTAAGGAATTCTCCCCAGTCCACAGAACAAAACCAAACAAAACAACACCCTGGCCAGTGGGAGTCGAGGCATATTAGAAATAACTCCGTGAGAAACCGTAGACAAGCGTCCTTTTCTTTCGCTGCTGCGCTCCCACGGAGTAAGCTGTGTTGGTGAGGGGTGGGCAGTCAGCCTGCCTGGAACCCCGTCTGTGTTCCTGGCCATGTACTCTGCCATCTGGCACTGAAAATGGGGATCGGGATTTGAGATTTTTTTTTTAAGCCAACACTTGCACGATGTCAGGGAAGAAAACAATACTGGGCCTGATTCTGGAAACCCATCCACATTACAAATGGAAACCCGAATAGCTCGCGGTGGCACTGACTGTGACCCCGCTATCCTGTTTTTCAGTAGAGTTGAAAGATACAATAACATGATGACTCTCTCTTCCAAATAACCAACAAGATACTTTTCATGTAAAGGAGAGGAAAATACAAGAGACTCCAAATAAAGCGTGAAAGACATATAAACCATCCATTCAAAACTAACCCTTACAGTCTACGGAGGCCCCACATCACTTAAATTCACCCTCCAGAGCTGTCCGTTTAGGTGTTGCCTGGTGATAGTTTCCAGCAGTGGAAACTGGGTAAGTCTGAACTGTTACAGAAACAAAACTGGAAACTAAAAGCTTTGGAACTGATATTCCATAGGCTAGGGAGAGAGGTAGAGAAGGACACATTTCTTCCCAAGCAGACTTCAGTGGATTCTTAGTGTCGGGTCTCCCAACGGCCATTGTTCCTATTGCCCAATACAAGGGTGATGCCTGAGAGCTTGAACGTAGTTCCTTTCAATATGTAAACACCAAAGCTCCCATGATTATTGGGATTTCCCCTAAAATTCCAGATGTTCGAATGATCCTTGTCATGCAATCTGTTTTGTTTTCACTATAACATTATATCACTACTGTGATTAATTAATTCAAATCCATGAAAGACTTGGGTTTCCCAGTTTACCACAATCCCCACTATTCCCTATTGTTGCACCGGGCCCAGTGTTTGCTCACCCATTTATGTTCCTGGCCCTATCCCTGTGGGTATTTGAGTTTGCGACCCCTGCTATAGAGCCACCTCATTCTTTGTAACAACTTCAGCGAACCACATTGTCTGGATTTATCGTAATTAGCCATTAGCTCTACTCATAGGCAATTGGTTTGTTTCCAACTTGTTGCATTTCATTCATGCTCCTATTGAAGCACCCATTTTACTCCAGGCACTAGCAATGCAGCGGGGAGCATGAACAGACCTGGTTCTTGTCCTCACGGAGAATAAAGCTCTAATGCAGAAAACAGACGCTTAAGTTTAACTCTCTGCATATTCAGTGAGCACACATCGCATGTCTTCCACGCGAGACCTTGGCCGCTGCGCTCACCTGCAGGAGCACTCTGTGTTCACATCCCTTTAGTGTAGACTCCTGGAAGTCAGCTCCAGCAATGAATTTGAGGAAAAGCATTCAGGTTACATTTCATGGCCTCCAAACTAATCTAAAGTCTTTACATTTATGCAGGAAGGGAGTAATAACTGATTTAAGGACTTGAAAGTAGAGACAGGATCTAGTCCATCACTATGGGCTTTTTACTTATTTGTTTGTTTGTTTGTTTTTTGAACAAAATAAGGGAATGTTTCAAGTGATTTTAGGTACTGTTACAAAATATAGTTTTTTTTTTAAATCGTTGATTTAATACAAGAGAAAACTCAATTGCAAATGCACCCCCCTTGTTCTGCAACCTGTGTCTCCATTCATCAGGTCACTGATTTTCTACCTTCCAGTCTTTGCCTCCCCCAGGTTCCCCTCACATATCATGTTCACTATCCCGTGACAAAGTAACTCTTGGCTGAGAGTTTATTTTTAATAAATGCATTGCCCCGTTCATTTCGAAAGAGAGCATTTCCATTCCAGAAATTAACCTCATAAAAGTAAAGAGAGGCAGAAGATCGTTGCTTCAAGTCACTTTATTTCAGGGAAGAAAAACAGAGTCACGCGAGCCTTCTCATCGCACTCGGCGCAGGCAGACAGAGCAGACCACAAAAACCCTGTGGGCTCAGATTTTCAAAATAATTGCAAGGAACAGCTCAGACATCTGTCACGCCCTAAATAAGAAAAGATTCTTCTATGCATTAATGCAACTGTGTGTCAAGAAATTGGATCGTCGAAGCTTAGTGTATTTTTATAAAGCGAGTGGGCAGAGAACTGTATTCATGTACCCACGGCGCAGGTAGGCACATGAGCTCATACAGGCGTTAGCGAGGACTATGGAGACACGGACTTATCATTTGTCAATATTAATAGCACCTCGTACCGGGAAGGTGCTTTCCTCCTCCGAACTCGCGCCGCGTGCGCTGTTAACTTTAATCCTCCTCCATTCTCCTTACACCATTAGTTTCGTAAGAATCTCTATTAGGTGAGAAAGACGGTGGGCTTCAATACCGAGCAAAGTAAGGGCCCACATGAGGAGACAGCCAAGAAATCGGAGTTTTTTGTTGACTGCATTCGATCTAATAAGTCTAAGAAAAACCCGTCGAAATTTACACTGGCTGAAGTAAACAGAGACCACGGTTTATAACGGGAATTATAAAACAGGAGTTTTCTAGCCAAAGTTCTCGATCTCAAATTCTCCCCTGAGTGATATGTATGAGTGCTGAGCTGCTCTCTGAGGAAAGGGTTTCTGAAAGCAGCATTTGTTTGGGCGATTTCTGTCCTCCCCAGTGCCCTGCATTCCTTTCCACCCTTAAAGGGGAATCTGCCCTTCTCAGTTATTCATAGTAATAATAATAATAGCTACCACTTATTTATTGCGTGCAAATGGCGTGTGGCACTGTGCTAATAAGCACGGTGCATGTATCAACTCACTGATTAGTATGAAAACCCTGTGGAATGAACACTCCTCCTGCCCCGCTGCACAGATGGGGACAGGGAGACACGGGTCTAAGCCATCTGCCCAAGATCACAGAGCTGCTACCTGGCAGAACCAAACTCAAGTTTTTCGTTGACTCCAAAGCCTCCACTCCCCCCACCCCCCGCCATGTTCCCATATGTGAGTTCTGCTTCCTGTGCTCCTGGGGGCAGGTTTTCTTTGAGAGTAAACGGACATAGAACAACCAAAGCTCCATTTTGGTGGCTGGCTCTCTTAGGCATGTTCCCTGCGCAAACATCGTTTTTGTGTCTTGGGCTGACCCGAAATTCCCTAACAGTACGCTTACTTGAAACAACAAGGCAAAAGAGAAGAATTAATCTGGGACTGACATGAAGCCTGAACACGGTGTTCTGAAGGTGCTTGTCATTCAAATGAGACAGACCTCCGCTGTGTCATTTTGTCTGAATTGTCCAATTTCATTTCAAGTGAGTGTCTTGCTAAAACACAATGTCTGGACTCATAGTTTTGTTTATCCTGGAAATTTCCAGCAGGTCCCGTTCCCTGGATTTGTTGGAATGAGGCTGATCTAGGAAATGCTGTTGCTGATGTACTCACACTAAATTAAAATGGCATCCTAATTCTCCTTGTGAATCTCAACTTCAGTTGGATTAGACCCCCATCAAAATACAATTTTTTTTCATACTCGGCCTTTTATTCTATTCAGGCCTTCAGCAAATTGGATAAGGCTCATCTACATAGAGGAGGACAATCTGCTTTACTCAGTCTACCAATTAAAATGTTAATCTCATCCAGAAACAATCTCACAGACATGCCTGAAATAACATTTACCAGAATATCCAAGGCACCCCATGGCCCAGTCAAGCTGACACCAAAATCAAAATACATTTGCATTCATTCTAAGAAAATGTGAACTGACCACCAAACATCTCCACTAGAATTTTGAGTATCTAAGAGGTACACACATTGGAGATGGTTCAAACATTCCTCAGCATATCAAGCTGTAGGAATGCATGACCCAAGAGAAGAAATAGAAGATGACGTTATTGATATGCAAGGCTTGGATGTCACATTCTGGCCCCATCTGCACGCTGCAGGCCGGACATCCTGACCTGCTTCCCCCGTGACGCTGGGGAGCAAAGATTAACTCCATGCAGAAAGTTGCTTGGTGTCACATTGGGAAGTCGCTGCAATTACTTCACAGACTCCAGATTCTTCTTCCAAAGATGTGTCTCGGAGAGAATTTTAGTCTCTTTAAACAGCAACTCTGCTATTTCCGACAGCTGGAAAAACTAAGTTTCTGTGGTTATCGTCCTTTTATACAGATCCCAGCAGGAACGAGCCTAGTCTGTCTCTGCAAGAGAGCCCTGCCCAGAGGGAAGAAGGGAAAGAGACAGAACACGAAGGAGGGAAGGAGGGAGGGAGGAAGGAAGGGCGGGCCACTAAATGTCACCAACGGAGGGTTGCCAATGGTTTCATTTATTCATCTATTTTTATTTTTCCCAGTTTTACTGAGATGTAATCGACACATAGCACTGTACGGGTCTCAGGTGTACAGCATAAAGGTTTGACCTACATACCTGGTAAAGTGATCGCCACACTAGGCTTACCTAACATCCATCTTCTCACACAGATACAATCAAAAGAAATGGGGGGGGGGATGTTTCTTCTTGTAACGAGAATTCTGAGGGCTTTTTCACAACGTTCCCGGGTATCGTTGTGAAACTGTACCGTTGTGAAGCAGTGGTAACTGCAGTCACCACACTGTCCATTACATTTCTGGTAACTTATTTATTTTACAACCAGACGCTGGTACGTTTTGACCACCTGTGTGTTCATGGATTCATTCATTCAATATGTTCAAACACCTCCTGGTTCCCACATTGGTATTTTCATCATCACTTATTTATCCCAGAGTTACCTAACCCCGGAGGTTAAGACTTTTGTTGCTGTTATTTTGGGAGGCCAACACCTGAATTTAACGAGACGCTGGGTGCAGACCGCGTGGAAGTTGTCTATCTCATAAACAATCTACTTCCACTCGGTCTTCCATTTGTCTTGACCAGAATCCCAACATCGAATGACTCCGGCCACCCAAATCAGAACTTCCTTTGCATTCTTCATTTTGCTGTGCCTATGGTAGCTGAAAGGCCATTGTCTGTTTGTTATTTTAGTCAGTGAAAGGGGATGGAGGGACCACCCACTCAGAAGAAATAAATGGGAAAGACTCCAGCTACCAAGTAAGTGACCTGTAAACTCCGTTCGGTGGTGGGTTTAGCTGGTGTGCTCTCGGTTCTTTGCAGCCTCATTTCCAACGTGGTGCTCCACACGCCAGCGCTCGGGTTGCGTGCCTGCTGGCTGCCTGGCACTAACTCGGGCTCGGCAGATGCCGGCGCAGATGAGCCAGAGCTCCCTCTTCTCCACGGGGAAAACTCCTTCCTGTCCTTTAAGTCCTGATCAAAACGTCACAGAGGGGCTCAATTCAACAAGGATTTCCTGAGTGTCCCAGTCTGTGCTTGGCACACAGGTCCACGCAGTCTCTCTGGAAGGGTCACCTCTGGCAACATTAAACCAGGGCAGCCCATGTGCCCAGGACTTTCCTGGTTTGAAACCTGTAAGTTCGACATCCCGGGACTCTCTCCCTCTCAGACCAGCCAGGACGATGGGTCTCCTGGTGTTTGTCATTTCACATGGGCCCGACACGGTGTCACAGAGGGGTTTCCATGGCCTTGAGATACGAGTTTTTTAATTGCCCCCATGCCGAGGAGGAAGCTGAGAGATGGGAGTTTATTCCAGGCCACAGAGCAAGGAGGCAACAACATGAGAACCAGGTCCTTTTGACTCCCGATGATAAGCTCTCAACTACTCACCGCATCTCAAAATCTTCCACGCACCAAAAGCAGTTAATGAGCTGTTGGAACAGGGTCGCTGGTTTCCGGCCCTGCTGAAGAGCGTCATGGTGGGCGTCTCCGGCTCATTCGGAGGCGAGTATCTGCTCGGGGCTGACCGTTGTACTTGAACATCATCTGTGTCTTGGCATTTGCTACAACTTAGGCAGCTGGGACCCGGCAGAAATATTCACAACAAGTGGTTGCAGAACAGCTTCTCCTGGGCACTGGCCCGTCTGACGCTTCCCGCAGGGAGTTCTGCCCTGCAGGGGGCAGCAACCTGCGGGGACCTCCGACCGAGAGCCTTCTCTGTGTTCTCACTTCTCTCCAGAGGTGTGCTTACTCCACGGGTGTGAGTGACACTTCTCGGGTTGCTGCCTTCTCAACCAACTGCACTTTGTCGCAGGAGCTCTGGACCTGGGGGCAGTACATACCATATGAATCAGAGGTTGTAAGCATGTATCCAGTAGGTCAAATGTGGTCCACAGGGGTCCTTGTGCGGTGGCTGTTTGCCATGAATAGGGCTTTAAAACTTTAGAAGTCAATATTTAAGGATAGACACATTTTGCATTTACAAATTTCAATTTGAAGTTTCCATTGAAAAAACAGGCGAGACAACTCTAGGCTGGAATCCCACACGGCACCTCTCAGCTGGGCTCGAGCAACTGTTTAGACAGGGCACGTGACATTGAGTTCGCCACAGCGCCCCCTACTCCAAGCTGTCTCCCTAGCAGTAAAGACAGCATTGCTTGAACTAGAGAAATAGTTCCTTGGCCCTATGTTGGTTTCACAACTGGGGACATAGGGTTTATGGGATTATTCTTATCCCTAGCCTCAGTCACGGTTTTATTTTATCTATCTGGACCCTATAGGCATTTCAGTTCAAGTAAAATGTGGGAAAAGGGCTTTTACTTCCTAATAGATGTTTTCGTGATCTGTAATTTGCCCAGCATTTTCTAGAATTTTGGATTTTAAAGCCTTATCCCTCCAAATTGTAGCAACCAAGTAGGATTGTAAATTTTTCACTGTGACGTGAAAAGATGTGAGTTCAAAATTAAAAATAAAAATTATCTCCTTCAGCACTGTTTTATGAAGCAAAAGGACAAATTCACACCAGAAATCAAGATAGATATAAAGAAAAGTTATCCCCAAGAAAAAAAGTCACATGTGGTTGCAAAGGAAGAGACCCTCTCAAAATTGGTGCAAGCATGGTGGACTTCAGGAACAGCTAGATCCAGGGGCACATACAATGCCATCAGTATGCCGGTTCTCTCTCTCTCTTCATCTCTCAGATTTCCTCTGTGTTAGTTAACTTTTAGACTAGATTTTTTTCCAGGAAATGGCAGTCCCTCTGGAAGCTCCAGGCTTTTATCTTTAAACCCAACAGAAGAGGAACAGAACTCTCTTCTGGTTGTTTTAGAAAAGCTCTGAGAATAGCTCAGTTTTTAATCTGGTAGCCATCCTGAACCAACCACAGCAGCCTAATCACATGCAGTGTTCTGATTGGCCAGACCTGAGTCATGTGCTCTTGTCCAGGGCGACAGTACTCACTTTTCCTAAATTTCAAGGAATGAATGAGAAGAGTGATTCTCCAAGGAAAATCAGGATTCTAGTACCAGAAGGAGGAAGAATGCTCGCGGGAAAGCATGAAGTTATTAACGAATGATTCGATGAATAAATAAATGTCCCCTACTGTGACCTTGTACCCTAATAAGTATTCGAGCATTTTTCTTTTTCTTTTTTCTTTTTTCCTTCATTTCACCCAGGACTCAGGAAAACGTAGACACAAGGTCACCTCTGTTCTAACACCTCTGTTCTAACACATGTATCCACCCGCTGTTGAAAGTTCTCTTGCAGCCCCTAAGACGCATTGTGTTTGCACTTGCTCTCAGACATCCGACTCCTCCGAGAGGGCCCTCGCGCCAGCAGAGCCGGAGCCGGCCGCAGCGAGCCAGAAGGGCAAAGACGGCTCCTCGAAGGACAAGAAGACGCCGGCCGAGACCAGCAAGCAGAGGAACCACAAGCAGGAAGCCAAAGAGCCGGCCCCATGTGCGTGTGCGTGTGCGGAGGCCGCCGGGGCGGAGGCCCGGGCGCTGCAGAACGGGGACAAGCCCCAGAAGAGACCCGAGAAGCGGCGGCAGTCCCTTGGGGGCTTCTTCAAGGGCCTGGTAGGTGAATCTTTCAGCATTTCTTTCTGGGCTCTCGGGCCAGGAGTGTGATTCCCGCCTCCAGGGAGGGGACCGATTGGCTTGGAGCTGGCCGGAGGGTTGTCAAACAATACTTACTGAGCACTTGCTGTGTGCCAGGCACTGGGCTAGGTACAGAGAGCAAGGTGGACAGAGGCATTGCTGCCTGGAGGCGACAGTCGTGGCGGGGTCAATGGGGCAGGACTGCTGAGTCTGGGAAGAGCTAGGAGGTAGAAGGCAGGTGTGCAAGGGGAGCGTGAGGGCGAGGACATGGCCTGGCCTTGGATCTGAGAGGAGCGTCTGAAGGCAGAATGTGTTCCAGGCAGAAGGACGACAGGTGCCAGGTGTGCTGGAGAGGCAGCAGAGCACTGAAGGTCAGTCTGTCTAGGAGGGAGAGTGCAAGGAGCAGGAGATGTCGGCAGGGGCAGGGGGTGATGAGAGGCATCAATGTTTATCTGTGGCCAAGGGGAGTCTTGAAGAATGTAAACCAGGGAAAGTGCTCTAAGCCTGACCCTGCAGGCTGGGTAAGCAGAGGTGACTAAACTGTAGTTCCTTCCCTCCAGAGAAGCGCAGTCAGGGGTAAGAGCAGGTCAGACATTAAGTAATTAATCAACCTTTGCGTTCTTTATTTCTGTCTATTTGGTTCTTTGTTCCCCCACCCCAGACAACTGATTGGGCTTTCCGAGGGTAGTGACCATTCCCGTCACGGGCAGATGTACTGTCCTCCCCAGTGTTGTGGCTAAAACATTGCAGACGCTCCGTAAGGGTTTGCTGGACGGCTGGATGGATGGAGGCATGCATGCATGCATGGATGGATAGATGGAAGGAAGGAAAGATGGATGGATGTATGCATGGATGCAGGGATGCATGGATGGATGGATAGATGGATGGATGGATGGATAGAAGCATGGATGCATGGATGAATGGGTGGATGGATAGATGGAAAGAAAGATGGATGGATGAGTTGGATGGATGGATGCATGCATGCGTGGATGGATGGATGGATAGATGCATGCATGCATGGGTGAATGGATACATGATAGAAGAAAAGATGGATGGATGAATGGATGGATAGAAGCATGGATGCATGGATGGATGGATGCATGGATGGATGGAAAGAAAGATGGATGGATGAGTTGGATGGATGGATGGATGGATGCAGGGATGCATGGATGGATGGATAGATGGATGGATGGATGGATGGATAGAAGCATGGATGCATGGATGGATGGATGGATGGAAAGAAAGATGGATGGATGAGTTGGATGGACGGATAGATGAAATAAAATAGGACACTAGGAAATGTTTCATTATATTTGGGAGAATGTAAATCCTGGCAACTGAGAAATGTCTGAAGGGCCAGTGCCCAGATGATCAGGTGACCAAGCATAAACGAGGAGGAGAAACGAGTGAAGTCAGACCTAGGGTGCAGAGGAGTGTGGGCTGAGCCAGGAGAGCAAGGCAAGGAGATGCCATGGACAGCTGTCATGGGGCCATCAAACAGTCCACCTCCATGCTGCTGTGAAGTCGGGGCAGTTAGGCGAAGCACACCGCCCTAACCATGCCTGGTCACTCATAATTACTCCTCTCCACAAGTGTCCAGTGGCAGAGGAAGGTGAGAGCAACGGTTCTTTGGCTCAGGTGTGGACTTCAGAGCAGCACCTCCGGAAATCCTGTTAGAGGTGAGGAATGTCAGACCCCAAGAGTCAAGTTTTATGATCGATGACATCATGTTACTCTGCGGTCTCTGTGCCCTTGAGTATGTGGTAGAACCCCATCGTGAGATAGCGCCCACCGTCACGGCTGGAGGCTCCTTGGGAAGGTGAACCCTGGCCTCCAGCGCAGTCCCCAGGGCCTCTGTGCCTGGCCCGACTCCCATTTCGCAGAGGCCACAAAGAAAGAGGGGCGGCTGCGGGAAGGCTGGTCACCGTCGGCTGGTTTTGGTGAAATACCTGTCTCCATGCTCAGCTCTAGCTCCTTGCAGAGTGCAAACCCTAATCGCACTTTTCTGTCATTTGCAACCAACTGTGCATTTATGCTTGTTTGTTATTTGCTTGGTTTTTTGCCCAGAGTTCTGGTCAAACCATGACCTGCCAAGCTTCAGTGCGCCGGGCAGTATATACCATGGGGAGGGTTGCGTTCCAGAAAGCTCTGGAGCTCAGAGCTCCGGGGCCTCCCTTTCAGTACGGAGTGCCATCCGGGTCATCTGTGCATTCCCAGAGACTAACACGGCGCTATTACGTACAGTAGGGCTCGATATACATGGGCACTATACTGCATATGATCCTCTCCCGGCCGATACTAGGTATGCTCTGCTCTACTGCATTATATGACATGGCACTATGTACGTGGGCTAGATTGTACACCCTTCGCCATAGTATAACCTACCACTCCGCCCAGACTGCACACTGTATGTGCTATAGGGGTGGGCAAACGTAGGCTTACAGTTGTACAGGCAACACAGCGTCCTTGTGTTATTTATTAGTTACTGTGTTATTCTCCACACAGACAACTGTAACCTACGTTTGCCCACCCCTGTACATGCTACACTATACTACGCTACCCTATATATGTTACATAGGCTACGTAAGATATACTATGGTGTACTGTATATCCTAAATACTACACTATATTCACCATACTGGATTTATATAGAGATAGATACAGATACATACTATTCAATATACACTATCCTATATTATATTGTGCTATACTATATTATATTACACAATGCTATCTATATGTATTATAGTATGTAACTTATTGTATAATTTGTATGCAGATATATATCATACCACTCTACACTATTAGTACTTTACCATATACTTTACTGTGCGTACTAGCTGCACTATGTATGTACTGTACTATATATACTACCCCGTATTATACTGTACCCCTCCACTGTACTCACCATGCTGTGAAGCAGGGCCAACAGTAACTGTGCCCCTGACCCATGCAGCAAGGTGGGCGAACCTCAAATCCACTACACAACAAGAAAGGGGCTAGATTCAAAGCTATACACTGTGATTCCATTGCTATGGCATCCCGAGAGAGGAAAAAGCTAGGGATGGAGAACAGACTTGCCGGGTCTGGGGCCGGGGGCAGGGGCTGACTACGCACGGGTCGAGGGGGGTTGGGGAGTGACTGAACTGCTCCACATGTTGATTTTGGTGGTGGTTATGTCCCTATGGACGCATTGGGGTAAGGTCCTATAACTGTGTGCAAAAAAGGGTTAATTTTACAGTCTGTAAATTGACAGAAAGAGGTTCAATAATAACCACAACAGTAATAATAGTACTTGATTCATGGTGTTTATTCTACCACATTCAGTAAATAGCTACTCTGTGTGGGGGCCCTTGCCAGGCGGTGGGGGGGACAGCAGAAAATCCTCGGGCTTCCGTTCGGGTGGAGAGAGACCTTAGACAAATCACGTCGTTTCACACGTGGTGGGTTTTGTAAGAGAATGAAGCGGGCCATGTGGTCAGAAGGTGCTTAGAGAGGGCGACTGCTGGGAGCTGTCTTTGCAGAGCATTTCACACCCCGGGCTCTGTTCTAAGTGCATTTCAAGTACGAACTCACTGTATCTGCAAACAACCCTGCCGGGTGAGGTGTATCGCCCCCATTTTAAAGATGAAGAAACTGACCGAAGCTCGAGTTAGTTGTTCAAGACCGCACAGAGCTAGAAAGCATGATAACCAGGCACTGAGCTTGGGCGTGTGCTGAGAGACGGTTCTCTTACCCACCACCGGCGAGCAAGGTGTATTTATTGAGCACAGCACCTGGCACAGAGTAAGTGCTAAATAAATGGCAGTTGCTGCTAATTGATATTCCAGCTCTTCATTGGGAAACACTGCTTTATGTTTTTCTCCAGGGACCAAAGCGGATGTTGGATGCTCAAGTGCAAACAGACCCCGTATCCATTGGACCAGTTGGCAAATCCAAGTAAACAAATCGCCACAGTTCCCACCAAGCCCTCCTGCCACCGAGAGCCTCCTCCCTGCCCATGTCCTCCCCAGACCCACTCTATGTGTATATTTTTCCTCCTGACGGCCGTCGAATGAAACCCTGCCTACAAACTAAGCCTGAGCTGTTGTATATTGAGGTGTATTATTTATGTCTCCGGTCCAGCCTTTCCTGGTAAATAACTGCAAGGATGGTGTAGCAGGTTAACTAGTCAGGTCAGCAGAGCCGATGGTTGGGGGTGGGGTGGAGGAATGTCTTCCGGTTAAGTTATGGAAAATGGCAGGAGCAAGTAAGTTGCAGGAAAGAAATGGCTGCTGGAAGGAATTAAGCTTAGTAGTAAAAACGCAGGCTCATCTGCTCAGCTTGAGGAGGAGAGACTATAAAATCTGTTTAAGTTCCCGTTTCAAGGAGGGAGGACATGGGCTCTGTATTGAGAGGTTGCCAACTTCCTGGAATGGAATGCATGTGGAATGAAAAAAAGGAATGAATGAGAGTTGTTTTTCAAATAGGGTCCTTGAGAGTTACTGATGAGGGGGCAAGACTGCCTGGAGAGGGCTTGAACCAATTTGGGAAAACAATTGCTTTTTTGAGGCTGGGTGATTACAGCTCCCAAAACCAAACAAAATACAATAAATGAAGTTGCAAGTTTATTTTGCAACACAAGGGGGCGCCCAGGGCTCCATTTTAATCCTGAATCCAGTGTCCCTAACAAAGATGTGGTCTCCTGTGATCTTACATTATTAATGTTTCTCAGATGGCTGGGGCCTTGCTTCATCTGTTCTGTCTGACACTTATCTCAAGTCTGTCTGTAATTTCCTAATGTTCTCAGGATGTGCTCTGATAAAACCCTCCCCATAACCCCCGTTAATAAAAATTTACAGAAGATTATTCAAATACCTGAGTTTTTTTTTAATACTTGTACAGAGGAGTCAATCGGACCATGAGTCTATTAAAATGTACTTCCAAAGTAGCATATGATTGACAGATATGTACCTTGTATCTTTCTCTGATTTAATAAAAAAACATACATTGACATCTAAAGCATCTTTTAATTTTCCACTCTTAAAGCAGGTCTCATATCCTGTCTGAGATGCCTTTATCTTCCCCAGTTAAAAAAAAAAAAAAGAAAAATCAATGCTGTTCCTCCAGCTTGTCTTCCCTCCCAGCCCCTCCTAGTTTTCCTCGTATGTGGGCACACGACATACAAAAGTGTGTGTGTGTGCGTGTGCATTTGCACTGACACGCACGCCTATATAAAAAGTGCCGTCTGGGGCCAGGCTGCCCAGAGCAGAGCCTGAGACAGGGGTTCATTCCGATGCCTGTAAAATCCTGAGGGGGGCTCACAATGGGAAGAGAGCAGGACTGGAAAGGAGCTGAGCAGATTGGGCTCAGCTGGAGTGGAGTTGCCTGATCCCCGGGGGGCCTGCCGCATGAATTGCCTCCCCCCAGCTGGTGCTTCCTTGAGACAAGGGGGGCGGGCCTCCTCTGTACCCTTGTTGGTGAGTCATGGGCCACCCTGCGAGGTGGTGGGAAGGGCAAGCTGCTTCTAGTGCGTGGAGAAGCTGGGATCCCTTAGCGGCCAGAGAATGTCTGCAGCGTGGGCGTGCCCACTACAGAATCACACATATAGATTCACATTTATACATGTAAACATAAGTGCAGACAGGAATCAATGAATACGTGCACCCATTTATACACAGAATCATAAACGCAGACAGGAATAGAGAAAGACGTGCACACATTCACACACATATGAAGAGAAGCTTGTAAACAGATCCACACACTCCGTGCCTCTCACAAATCCATCACATGTGATCTATCACACATCGATCGGAAATAAATTGAATAGATTCTCCTAAGCCTGCACTTGAGGCAAATAAAACCATGGCTTTGGCAACAAGGCATTTACAAAATGTGTTTGGGAAAAGGGGAAGGAAAAAAAAGATACCTCTAAAAGTCAGATGAGGGAGCCCCTGGCGGCTGGGGCCTGCTGGACGCTGTTTCAAATAAAGACCACGGGCGTTTCCCTGGCAGCTGAGCCGGCTCCTCAGCGCCCCCGCCCTGCCCGAACCTGGAGATTACTCAGTACCTCTGACTCACCCACTTGAGAATGACCTCAGGCCGCTTCGTGTCCAAATGCTTAACTTGGCACAAATCAGGACAAAGCCCTTTGGGGAAGCCCTGGTGAGGGGTGACTTTCTCAGCCATGCGCCATTGCCATCACAGAGCTTGGGGAGATTCTAGGGAACCAGACAGCTGGTTACTCCTTTGTCTCAAAACACCAGGGGGGTGGCCTGGGCCACAGCAGTCCATGAGGAAAGGTGACAATATCATTTGCAAGTTTCACCTAACTGGACACTGGGGCTTTTGGCCCTGATGAGAAATACCCCCAGGGGGAACTAACACAGAAGGAGCCCTCCCATCCCCCATCTCCCCAGAAAGAAATTTAAAAAAATTTTTCAAGAGGTACTTTGCTGAGAATTTCCCTGCAAAGCATGCCAACAGTTTCTGTAACTGGTTTCCCATCCTCCTGGCCAAAAAAGAGAGCAATCTTTTCATGGACCTGCTTGTTTGTTAGTTTTTTTAAGGCCTGAACATTGAAGGCAGAGCTGACTTATGTGTGGGACTCTATATCCAGCTGTAGCTTAAGAAGCAAGTTATAATTCCGTTCTTGAGTTTTGTGTGGTTTTTGTTTTATGGGTTTTTTTTTTTTAGGTGAGAGCCCATTCCTGAGCATTTACAATAAACACTAATTTCCCAGGCTCGTACTGATCTCAAGTGAGAACGTGCAGAATCCCCCGAGTGAGCTCAGGAGAGCTCCCCGCACTGGCTTCCCAGGGGCTCCGGTTCCTCCCGGGCCCCTCGAACAGCCACCGTGCTGCAGCCGAGCCTTAAAACTGCCTGAAACTGAAAGAGAAATTAAGACCTGGGGGGAAGGGGCAGAGGTGCCCTTCTCAAGTTTGCGTCCTCATTTACTTGTTTACTTATTTATTTGTAGGTGCACACGGAAGTGTGTCTTCTCCAAAGTCCGGAAGAAGTGGCCTTTCCCAAGAATTGGGCTCTTGAGCTGACATGGCCGCCATTGGGAACACAAAAACCCAAAACACCACTGCTTTCCAGTTCCAGCTGACGGTGACTTTTTGACTGATACCCCCATAGGAATTCATTCGACACCACGGTTGTTCTCAGCAGCCCTTAGGTCCCTCATGAAGTCATCATTTTGGGGAAGGGGACGCATACCCAAAAAAATGCCCCAAGGGGAGGAAAAAGAGAAAGAAAGTGAAGTTGTGGTGTTTTGGTCGGAAACCCCACCCTCTGCTCTTTAAACAAATTATCGGGGATTTACACACACACACACACACACACACACACACAGTGGCTGGATTGTCCTTGGTTGTTTGCAAACAGCCCAGATGTAAATTAGATTCCAAGAGGCTAGAAGCCCCTGGCTCTTTAAACACACCCTGCTGGCTCCTTCTCAAAGAGCCTGGGAGGGAGCCGACTTCTACACGCTGAACCTGGCAGATGTCGCGTCTTAGGTCAAATAGCCCCAAATTGATCTTCAGCTTTAAAAAATGCAATCGGCTAGCCTACCTTCCTTCAAGAGCAGGAAGGCGATTTCAATGATTAACTCGCCCAAGGAGCAAACGCAGAGAATTCGCTCTGCAGAAACACACGAGGGCCAGGCTGGGTTGTACCCGCCCTCCCCAGGTCCCCGGTACGCCTTTGGAAAAGGCAGTTCCCGTGGCGAGTAGAATGCGGCTCTTCTGGGGTCTAAATCTTGTCCGCACTCGCAGTGGAAATCAAGCGGCCAGGCCCGCAGACAGGCCGCGCTCCATTAGGAAGAAAAGAAATCACTTACTGGGCAACAAATTCGGGACATTTGTAATTCAGATCTTTAGCACCGGCCTGAATGCCAGTCAGGATCCGGCCCTTTGCATAAATTGGTTTTCCGGGGAGTTTAACCCTTTCTCCTCTGTTGGCCTTCCCCAGAAAGCGACTCATTGGAGCCTCTCCATCCCCTGGCCCTTTAATGAGCCCCAGCAGACAAGGCCACCCAGGCAATTTCACCGAAATAAGGCAATAATAATAATAATTTAGGTCATCACACTTCACAGCTTATAGAATGTTTTTTGAATGCGTTATCTAATTTAAAGCTGTATGCCCCTAACTGAACTGAATTGCTTCCTTTGTTACGTTTCCTTAGGAGGGGCCTGGCTTGCCCCTGTATAGCTCCCCCCCCACCTCTCCAAAGGATGGCCTCTTGACAAAATGGCCCCCAGCTGCCTTCCTGATAAGGAAGGCCATTGAAGGAGTCCCTTACTTAATTTAATCTCAAGGAGGATGTTTGCGTTTAAATCTGGCCACAGGGGGGAGTTCCAGGACAGGGGGTCCTGTAATCTCTAGCCAGGCCCTTTTCCCTGATTGCCTAAATGGGAGGTTGGGCCAAAGCAACTGTTAAGAATGCGTGTGTTGATTGACTTGTAGAAAGCAGTCAGTTTAATGAGGAAAACTAGAACAAGGGGGCCAAACTGGGCATGTTCCATCTCCCCCCGTGCTCATAGCGCTTCCCCCAAGTAGGAACTGTCATTACCCCATTGCTCAGGAAGGGACCTGAGAGGTCAAGCCGCTTGCCCTCTGGTTAGCTGAGGGTGGAGACGTGGGAGGGAAGGCTGGTGAAGGTGACTTAAATGATTTGCAGCAAGGCCAACTTAAGTTTTTGCAATCACACTATCCTTCCGTAAGCTTCTTCCAGGTCTGGGCTGATAGGCATGGAAAAACAAACCAACCAACTTTATCTTTGTCGGAGGTGGGCTGGCAATCACAGAAGACCTGGACATAGTAGATTCTCAATAAATATTGGCTGCACAAAGTGATAGATCAATAGTCTATGGCCACGTCCACTGGGGATTGAGCTGCCTCTAATATGAATTTATCTTAACTCCAAGTGTTCGGTCACTCTAATGAGACAACTACCCTCCCCAGGTGGCCGGCCCAGTGTCATCCCAAAAATGATCAGCACCACCTGAGAACTAGGTAAAAATGCAAATTATTGGGCCCCACTCCAGACCCACTAGAGCACAGGTGGCACCCACAAGGCCCGAGGGCTGAATCCGGCCCTCCACCTTGTTTTATCCGGCCCGGCACCTGGTTTCTACCCGGCAACAGCACCAAGCTCCTTGCCCCTAGTTAAGGAGTAGTTCCTTTTATACAGTCCTAAAATTACATTCGGCCCTTCAAAGGCAACCGTGAGTCTGATGTGGCCCCCAGTGAACATGAGTTTGGCACCCCTGCACTAGATAAAAAATGCAAAAATGCTGGGGTTAGGACCCAGGTGGTTCTGATGAAGGAGAAAATTCGAAAACCACCGATGAGGGTAGAGCTACCACTTCCCTGAACATCAACTTAGAAAAGCCAGCCCCGAAGATGCAAAGACGACAGCTAACATGGGACCTGACTCCATGCCAGGTACCATGCGTCCCGAGAATTACCTTCTTTTCCGCCCATTTTACAGATGAAGAAACGAAGGCTTAGAAAGGGAAAGCGACTTTGCCCAAGGGCGCACACGGCAGAGCCGGGGTTGAAATTCAACCCAAGCACTTAAAGGCAAGTGCTCATGTTTGTGCGGGAGACAGGCAAGCAAACAGACAGTGATAATACGGTGTAAGAGCGGTCAATGCGGGGGGTGTGGAACTCAGGAAGTACAGAGAAGAGCCAAAGGGTTCCCAGGGAAGAGGAGGGCAAAAGCAAGTAGTTCCGTGAGGCTGCGGTGAGGCTGCGGGAGGGTAGGTAAGACGGTAGAGGGTGGCGGGCATCGAGGGCGTGTGGCAAAAAGCCCATAGTACGTTTAAACTTTCTCCCAGGGCCCGTAAGTAGCCCCGGGAGAGATCTGAGCAGAAAGTAACACACTCAGGTTTGTACTTTGGTTTCAGGTCAGATCCCATACAAACTCAATTCCACTAGGAGTCATTGACTGGCCTGAACTATCTACTAGAAGGAACGTGCAATCATTTCCTTTCTGAGCCTCTTTAAACAGGCTTAAGAAATGCCCACTTACATACAATGGCGTTAGCCCTTAGGAGGATACTTAAATACTTATTTCCAAGGGCCATAAATGTGAGTTTGGAATTCGACCCCGTTTGCTCAGATGGTCTCCCCCAGACATCCCCCCCGCGTAACCAAGGCTGTGCGATCTTGGGCAAGTTGCTTCACATCTCAGAGCCTTCGTTTGTTCCTCTGTAGAATGGGCATAACAATGGTACTTACTTAGCTCAGAGTTCCTGAGTAAGGATACAATGCATTGTATAACACGTACACACAGCGCCTAGCGAGGAATAAGTGCTCACAAAGCATCATTGGCGAGATGCAGAGGAGACCTGTTCAAGGGAGAATGGATGTGTTTTCTGTCTCGGGCTGAAAGACCACCCAGTCTTTGGGACATCCCTAAACTGTGTCCCAGTCTCTCCCCATCCAGGTAACCAGATGGCTGGCTGGCTTATGCAAAGCAAGAGAGAGGAGGGTGGTGAGAAGGGGGAGAAAGTGTTGATTTGTCTCTGGTATCCATCCCATTCTAAACTCAAGCCCCGCTTCTGGGCGGGGGACTGCCTTTGGCTTTCCTGGTTGTATGTACCTATGATAGTATATCAGCCAGGTTGCCATGGTAGCAGATGCTGTGAGTGCTCACCCCTGAGCTCACCTGCAGCAACAACAGCTTCCGTCCTCAAAGTCTCCTTGTTATTCCCTTTCCTTCATGGTGGCTTTCTCCAGGGGCTGTGGGAATTTGTGCAGCCCGTATGCAGGGCATTCTGGAAGTGCCTGAAATCGGAGGCCCCTGGGGCCTCCTCCCACCAGGGAAGGACGGACGATGGCAGATAAATAGCTCAGCTTCCCCATTTATTGCTCGGTGGGACGGGCAATGGGATGTTGAGATGTCTTCTCCATGTTCCCACCAGGGTCCCCAGCAGTAACATACTCATGGACACCCCACCCCCTGTATGTACTTCCTGGGACCACTTCCCGAATAAACGACCTGCACCCACGTTCTTGTGTCAGTGTCTGTGTCTCGTGTAGGGTCCGGTCAGGGAGAACCTAGCTCGTGCCAAGTAGCTTCGCGGAGGGAACGTCATATGGGCACCAGTGTTAAAGGTGCCGGGTGAGCGGAGCAGACACGCATGTGACAAGGAGGCCATCCAGACTTCGGACGCAGAAGGAAGCGTAACTACGGTTAGGGCCAGGCAGACAGAAAGAGCTGATGTCGTGGGAGCCGGGAGCCTGGGCGCCACAGGAGAAAGGGTGCACCATGTGCAGGTGGGGCGGGCAGCTGGGACCAGAGGGGAGCCCTGCTTCATGAGAGGGTGCTAGGCCCTTCCCCCGGCTGAAACTAACAGGCTGGCCATGGAACCTGGGCGAAGCCGTCTGAAGGGCAACATGGCAAGAGGAGCTTAGGGCCCTGGCCAAGTGGCTCAGCCGGCTGGAGCACCATCCTGTACACCAGAAGGTTGTGGGTTCGATTCCTGGTCAGGCCATATACCTAGGTTGCAGGTTTGATCCCTGGTTGAGGTGTGTATGTCAGGCAACCAATTGATGTTTCTCTCTCTCCCTCCCCTTCCCTCTTTAAAATCAATAAGCATATCCTCAGGTAAGGACTAAAAAAGGAAAGAGAGAGAGAGAAGCTAAGAGCAAACAGGCAAATGCCCAGCACATTCTGAAAGCCTATTTTAAGAGACAACAAAACCAGGGAGCCACTTGGGTTAGCGCCCCATTCCCTAGCCTGGATCTGAGTAGATGAACGTGTAGATTACGGTCCCAGTGACAACCCTGTCCCTTTGTTATCTTCAGAACTGAATGCTCATTAACTAACTACACAGGCTCTCGGTCCGAAAGGCCTTGGTTGGAACCCCAATCACTTAACTTCTCCAAGCCTCGCTTTCACATCCATGGAATGGAAGCGATGGTGGGGCCCGCCTCGTGGGCTTGCCATGGGGGTTAATGATATATTCCAGGCAAAGCAGTTAGCACTGCCCGGCACACAGTAAGTGCCTAATAAATGCTCATGCTTATCAGACCATATCGAGATTCAGCTGCTCTTTGGATATCTGGCAGCCCATTAAAATTCCTGCTCAAACTTGTTTCTTCTCTGTATCACTCAAACCCCCAACGTCGATGTCTAGAATCTGCCTCTAGTCTCAACTTCATTGCCTTAAAAAAAAAAACTTTCCCCTCTCACAGAAGTTCTGCCAGAACTGCAGAGAAACAGCCTTCTCCCTTCTTGGCTGGAAGCCCCGGGTCTCCGCAGCCCCTCCCTCTCCCGCCACCAGTTGCTCACAGCAGCTTAGCAGTTTGGAGGATACAAAACAGGAAATAATGCACCAGTCCTGACGAAGGCTGAGCTCTCCTGCACAAGCCCTTCATCGGGCACATTTCTTCAGCCCTCAAAAGCTAGAGCCTTGAAAAAATCAGGTCACCTTGCCAAGATCCTGGGTTTGCTTAATCATTTCCTTTGCCGATGGACAACCTCTTTAACCCTGAAAGAGAGATGGTGAGAGAGAGTGAGGCGGGAGTTGAAAATGTTTTCAAAGTCAACCACAAGACAGAACAGGAAATTCTGGAATGGAGCGGCGGGGGGCGGGGGGGTTCTTTAATCCCTCACCAAGCACCACTGCAACCTAAGATAGCAACTCGGGACACAAAGGCCATGCCAGCGTGTTCTTTGGCTGTCGAGGCTGACCCAGAGGGAACTGTGTTGCCTTCTTCATTCAGGGGCTTAATGGACAGTGTGAGCGCAGCAGAGTGCAGCCGACCCTCTGCCTCGCTCAGGCAGCAGAGGTTTGTGGCGTGTTTGCTCTGTCCCCGTGCTGGGGAGAGAGGATGACGATGGGCTCCCACACAGACACAGTAACTTCTCCCTGCGCTGTGCCGGATGCAAGTTCAGGGACCTCCTGGAGGCTGCCTACTACCAAAATCTGAAGGGGGTGGTCCAAAGCTGCTTTGTCGTTAAAGTCCCTGAAAGACCATCATAAGTGGCTTCTTTTGCCTTTTTTACTTTTTCTCACTTTCTGAGCTTTCCCTGGCAAATCAGAACCATGCGCTTTATTAATCCTTAAGATAAGTCATTGTCTTTAGCAGTGACTTTTATCTGAAACTAGGGACCCACCCGTTAATGTTAAAACAGCATATGAGATGGGGTGGAATAGAATGGAATGGAATGGAATGGAAATCTCATGTCACAGTACAGGTAATAGAGGTAACAGTGATTAGTGAAAGGTTAGGTTTTTATTATGAATATGTATATATAGATTCAGTATATATTTCTTACTATAATTTATAAGTATAAAATTTAAAAGTCTCTGGTCTTTAGCATAGTTTAGTGGTTAAAAGTGTGGTTCTGGAGTCTACTGGCATGGCTTGGAATCTCAGTAATTTTTTAGGGAAATCCCAAGCCATTTAATATGTAAAAATTCTCTCTGGAAAATTGGCCAAATAGCTAGTTTCAGATCATCTCACCTACTGAGAATAACTAGGAAAGCTAGGCCAAAAATAAAAATTGTTCTGAAGGCACCCTAAGACACAGTGTTCCACCACTCTGGAGAGCAGCGAGGAGACTGGCCGCTGGCTTGCCGGCAGGACTGATAGAAACTAGAAGATAATACTCATTGGGGAAAAAATTAAGGGCTGAAAGAAGATAACTTTCAACCTGTAATTCTATACCCAGTAAAAAATATCCGTGAAAACTTGAGATGAAATAAATATCTTTTCAGACAAACAGAAAGTGAGTGAATACCTTACCCACAAACTCCAAAAAGACTAAAGAATGTTCTGTAGGGGTAAAGAAAATGATCTCAGATGCAAGAATAAAAATTTAGGAAAGAATAAAGAGCAGCAAAATGATACATGTATTAGTAAATCTAAATAAATATTGACTGTATTCAAACATAATAATAATGCCATGGAGTTTAAAATATATGTAGAATTAAACTATGTCACAGCAATAGCACAAAGGGTAGGCGAGAAAGAACAGGGAATTAAACTTGTCCTAAGCGCCTTGCACTGGCTGAGAGGCAGTGAAAGCACTGACTTTGTTAGGCGCTATTAAGTCAGGGATCACACGTGTACTCTGTAGGGTAATAAAAAGAAGAAGAAAAGAAAAGAAAATGTGGAGATAACAAGCTAATAGAGAGGAAAAAAATAGGATGATTTAAAAAATAAGATCTCATTAAGGTAAAAGGCCATTAAAGAGAGAAAGGGAAACTCATAACACTGAAACTAACTGAAAACAGCTGATAATATATTCATATGGTGTTAGTAATGTATTAATAATTGCATTAAATGTAAGTGAACTAGGTAACACAATTAAAAGACATTGTCATACTAAGTGAAAAAAGCAAAACCTAACTATATTCTGCTGACAAGAGGCAAACCTTAAGTATAAGCACACAGAAAGAACGAAAATAAAAGGGTAGAAAAGGTATAGCTGCACCCACTAACCAACAGAAAGCTGATTGACTATTCTGGTACCAGATGAACTAGATTTTAAGGTAAGAAGCAATATAATACCGGGAGATATTTATAATAACAAAAAGGGTCAGTCCCACCAGAAAGATAGAAAAATTCTAACTCTACAAACACCTGGTAATATAGCCTCGCTATAAACGAAACAGAAACCACCAGATTTAAAAGGAACAATAAAGAAATCCCCCAATCCCACTGGCAGGCTTCAATGTTCCTCTCTCAGTAACTAATATACAAACCAACAAAATAATATCAGTAGGAACAGAAAAGTTTTGACCAACACACTTGACCTCATTGACATTTATAGAATAAAGAAACCCAAAACTGCAGACTATATATTTTTTGAGGGGCACAGAGGACATTTACCAGAACTGACATGTGCTGGACCATAGACTAGGTCTCCAACTGAGAAGCGGGGGCAGCAGGTTTGCTGAGTATGAGAGGAAGAGGAGTCAAGGTTAATGATGAAGGACTCCGTGCTCCGAAGTCCAGAGTGACTGATTCCTGCTGTACTATTAGCATTTTGGGACATAGGTGTGTGTGCGTGTGCACGTGGGTGTGTGTGGCCATCAGAAGGTAGTCAGGAGAATTTACAAGTGTGAGTCAACCTGGGAACGAACCTGCGTCCCACTGAACATGGAGCAATTATTCAAGCTTGGTTTCCGGAATGCTCCCAGGGTGAAATAACTTCCTGTTTGAATCGCTGTCTTCTCGGTGGAAGTGTTTGCTTGTCTTGTGAACTGGGCTTTATCATCTGTTTCACTTTGGAATGGTGGCCACACAGGGAAAAAGAAACACTCTAGGAAAGTCCCACAACGCTGACAGACACTTCTGAAAAAGTGAAGTGTCAACTCAACAGCTGTCCTCTTTGATCAGAGGGGCACCGGTTCGCTCATCCACTGAGCGAGTCCGCTGTGAGTCTGGGTCTGGCAGAGCGAGGAGCAGGAAAGGCAGAGAAGCCTCTGGGACAGCGAAGGGAGCATCCACTTCAAAGGCCAAATATCAAGGAAATGCTGTAGGAAGTCCCACACCCGTAACTGGGTTCCATACCCTTGTGGGATATGCTTGGAGTAGTAATTAAGAGCGTTCTGGAATCCTGTTCTACGAACTAGCCTTAAGACATTGGGCTTCCTGAGAAACATTGTATCTCAGCTTCTTCTCTGTAAAATGGGCCTGACGTCATCAATGCTCTCATCATCAAGAAGTAAAGCAGATGCTATTCACAGGCTGCCCAGAGCAGGGCCTGGGAGCAAGGCAGCACAGAATCAGCATTTGCAACTTTTATTATGATACTGTTTCAAACATTTCATTCCTTTTTTATTATGAAACCATAATATTTTTTTTTCATCTTTGGAGACAATAAAGGTAAAAACAGTCTATCATAATCCCATCTCCCTGATTCAATCTTATTTTTAAATAGTCCCTTCAAATATACTTTATATTGATCATTTCATGGTTTATGAAAGCAGGCATGTAGCAGGTACTCAGGAAATGCATGCCCACTGCCTGGCTGTCTGATTCAATGCATAAAACTATTTTGCTTTATTTTTGTGTACTTTAGTTACAGCTACATATGATATGATACTATATTATAATGTTATAATTACATCGTGGACATTCTCTTTATTTTTAATAAGCTACAGGGTCACAGTTTCTATGGCTCCAGGCTGTCTCGCCGTGTCGATGTGAGAGCTACGGCTGAGGCGCTCCTCTTCTCCCTTTCAGCCAGCTGGAAGGGAGCCCGAAGAGATGAAATCGAAATGCGGCTCCTTGCACATGACGGGGCTGTAATGAAATGCACCTCACACGGGGATGAGATGAAGGGAGGATCCTATTTTCATTGGAAGCTTTGCTTTTCACTCTTTCAAAGAAAAGTGTATTAAAACTCACAAATCCCCCAACACAGATCAATAAAAGATATGAGTATGTTGATGTATGCATGAACAAAAGCAGCACATTCACCCTGAGTAGATATACCTAAGGAGAGATCTCCTCAGACCGCTGCTTAATCCAAAGGTTGGCTTTAAAAAGCTGTAGAGAAAGATGTTCAGCTTTACATATTATGTTTTTCCTGAAGCAGTACCCCCAAAATCTTAGGGTGTGCTGGGTGGGTAAATTCCTCCCTCTCGGGGCTGGGAAAGCAGAGAGGAAGTGGGGTCACGGCAATGAACGTGAGTGGGACAGCCGGCCGCCCATCGATGCTGACTTCTCCTAGTGACCACGGCGGGGCTGCAAGCCTGGTGGTCCAGAGTGGGGTCTCTGGAATCAGTGGCCAGAGGTGTGAAAAGCAGCTGTGCCACTTCCTTCCCTGTGACCACAGGTAAATCTGTAACTGACCGAGGCAGCGTTCAGTCCCAAGTCCCCCTGCCTGCATACTTCCTGGGTCCCCACACACAACGCTACTCCATCCAGATTGGTGCTTCTCTTATTTTGATTGATTCCAAAGTTCACTAGGAAGGACAGCCAAGGAGAACGCTGCGGCGGCCGTGAAGATGGCAGCTGCGATGCGCAGGAGTTCCTGGAAGGTGGCAGGAAGTGCCTGTTTTCAGGACGGATTTGAGTAAGACGCGACAGAATAATGCAACCTATGTGAAACCCACATGCGAACCTGAAGGGGGCTTAAGCACTCTGTCTGGAAGCTCACCCAGTTGGGCCACTGGCTCTCAATGGATACCAACATGGAACTGGGTGGCTTTGCTTCTCTCAGGGAAGCCTGCAGGTTAACAAGAATATCTTTCTCCCCAAAACTGTCCTTCCTTATTCCATCCCGTGAATGACAGCCATAAAGTGGGGTGAGAAGAAAATAAAATTAGGTAACCTGCGAATAAGACCACCAATTCAAGGACTGCTCCCTGTCCACTCGACATACTTTATTTCATTTCATCTTCAAAGGGACCCAATGTGGCAGGCATCTTCATTCCCTTTTTTACACATGAGAAAGCTCAATTCCAAAGAAGTTACAGAATCTGACAGTAGCCACAGAGCTGGGAAGTAAAAGGGTAAGGGTTCCATAGGGCTTGTATGATTCCAAAGTTTATAGACGGAATCATGGGGCTGCGTAGTCATATAGGCGAGAAGGCAGGTGGTAGACTGGGGGACAGGTGCAGAAGAAGCCACCATCTCCTCTCTGCAGGTCACAGAACACTTCTGGGGTCAGCCTAGGAGACAGGGGACATGCCTGTGTTGCCAGTTTGGGGCTCCGGCCCACTTGAGTTCTGTGTTTTCTCTTGTATGAAGTCAATTTAAGAACATCCGACAGCCCTTGAGTAGGGAGCAGGGAGGAGTTAACATTTGTCACCCAGCGTTTGGGAAGTTGATTATAATTCCAGGTCCTTTTTAGTGCACAGAAGCCTGACATTTGACATTTGGGTAAAAGGTGAAAAAAGTCTGCAAAAGGCAGCGTGGGGCCTGCCTGTCCGATTCCTTGCCAAACGGGAGTCCTTCTTTGGCTGCCTTTCCTTATGAATGATTTTGAAACTACAGTTTTAAAAACAGTCCCTTCTGGGAATTATAAAAGCAATAGGGTTTTCAGTAGAAAATTGTTGTGTCAACAGAAATGCATGAAAAATAAAATCCCCGATTTCCCCGTCACCCAGAGAGAAGCACTGTTAATAACCAAGTGCTTTTCCTTCTTTTTCCCTTATGCATAGTCACTTATTTTTGTAAGTGCACTTGGACGCGATTGCATAAAAATTCTTGTAGCAGGTCATTTTTTCATCAAAGCTTGTATTATCGGCATTTCCCTACATTTTAAAGTTTTTATTTATTGATTTGAGGGAGAGACAGAGAGAGAGAAAGAGAGAAACATCATCTGTTGTTCCACTTATTCACACACTCATTGACTGATTCTTGTATGTGCCCTGACCAGGGATCGAACCAGCAACCTTAGCATACCAGGACAATGCTCTAATCAACTGAGCTACCCAGCCAGGACGAGCGTTTCCCTATGTTTTAAACTTTAAAACTTGGAAAACATGATTTTTTGGATAACTACCTCACGGTCTGCCCCGGTGGTCATGAAAGCACATTTAATCATTTTTCCATTGGTGGACATTCCTTCACATCCTATTTCGAGCAACATTTTCCTCATAGGAATGTTCCTCCTTGACATGGTCTTGGGGTCCTATCCTGCCAACCACTTTCCATTTCCCATCAGAATCCTTCTAGATTTCTCTACATCAGAAGAGCCAAAATGCCCCTTGTAAGAGTGAAGCAGCCCCCTGCTCTGCTGTAGAAGTGATGGCCCGTAGGGGAAGCCAAGTGCCCTGACACCAGCTTTTGGGTCACCCAGACAAAGGCAAACCAACAGTGAACTTTCCCGGCCTCTGCACACCCCACCCCACCCCCCGGGGCCCCGGTCTGTAGCCTTGTGTTCCCCTTCAGCCGGTCTGGATTCCCCACTCAGTGCCCACTGTTTACTCGAGATGCTATAATCCCGCCCTCACTCCCGCAGGTCTGCTGGGACAGACCCTGCAGGCTGCCACATGCAGCGTCCTGAGCTTTCCATCAATTTGAACTGCACAGGTGGCACAGAGAGGCATCTTCCCAGTTCAAACAATTAATAACGTAAAGAGAAAGGTAGATTCCCTTTAACCACATCCCTGATTGTTGAAACTTTCTCCTTCAGCAAAGACATCTAATGCTGCAAGTTGGGGGCGGGGTGGGGGAGGCGCGAAGGGGATGTGGGAGAGGTCCTCAGGCCCCAGCCACCTTTTGGAGACTTTTTTTTCTTTTTTGGCCTTTTACCCAAATGTCAAATGTTAGCCTTCCATACAGTTAAAAGGACCTACTGAGAGAGAGAGATATGTAAGAATACTATGTCACGTTTGTTTTGTTTGGAAGTTTTTCAACATATCTCACCTTTGTGACTAATCCTTGGGTTCCCACAGCACAGACGGGCCGCGGACCATGGTTTACTCACCCGGAACCCTCCCGATGGACATTTAGGGTGTTCTACTTCATCACTACAACAGACCAGGAGCACTCTACCTTCTCTCCGTGCCCATCTGGGGGAGTTTCACTTTCCCAGGGGGCTACAGACCATTGGACCTCCCGGCCAGCAAGGGGGCACTTTTTCCTTTTATCAGTAATGGCCTTGGCGCGTCACCCCCCAAGAAGGCCGCACAAACCCTCATGAACGGCCTATTCCAATCTGTCCACGACTGAGCTCCCCAGTGGCATCGGGGAGCAGGCAGCGCTTCCGTTTCTCATGCCACTTCTTCCTGTTGCTTTTCGTTCTCCCAGCCTATCTTTTCCAAGTCCCCTTTGCCACGTTCCCCGACTCTGTCCTGCAATGGGGTCGTGGCCTGGAATTCCTCACCTCTTGCTTTAACGAGGTGCTCTCTCATACTGCTACGGTTGGCACAACGGCTCCCCCGGGGGTCACAGACTCAAATACTTACAGGAGCCCCGTGGTTGAAAACATTCTGCAAGTCTACGCCCCTCTCTCCCCCCAGCCCAACCCCAGCCCCAGATATTGTTGCTTGTTTGGAATCTGTGCCTAATACTCTCAGATTTTTGACAAAAGGGGCTCGATATCTAGATGTGTGTGTAAATGCTCATAGTTCTTAAGAGTTGAAAATGAATGTAAAAGGAATCTTAATCCCATGTGGTCTATGAAACTTGCCTTTGAGGCCAATCCAGTTGCCAAGATGTCAGACAGGAACTTCCTTCTTCAAATTCCCTCTTCTAAGCTGGCCCTGTCCTTTATTCTCCAATGCAGTCACGAAGCCTCCGATTCCACCTCAGAGACGGTTCCAGAATTCGGCACACTCTTCCACCCTCACTGCCATCGCCTTCACTCCACCACTACCAAGTCACGTCCTGGCTGCAATTAGAGCATCCTAACTGGCTTCTTGCCATCAGCTGATACTGCCCTGCCCCCGCCTATTCGCTACCCTCTCTTGGTTCCAGAACACACTCGCCATAGCCGATGGAGCGAGAGAAGGGGAGGAGAAGGAGGGGCAAGTGTCCAGGTCCTTCCCCAGCTCAGACAGCCTTACTGGCACCATATTGCTCATAAAGCAAAGTTGCCAATGGCGACCACATTTGATCGGCACTCGGCCCAGCAGTATAAAATTGGACCCAACATTATCAAATCAGGTCTCATATAAACATTCAGATATTGGATTCAGATACTTTCTGGAACATCTGACTGGCTGACAGCCCTGGGTCAGCATAGTTAATAATATGCATGGTCAGTGGTGACTGCGGCTTTAGGGAGCCAGGCACTTTGCTCCCTCCCCTGTGTCCTTACCCCAGCCAGCCTCACGCACTCACACTGCTGCCTGGTCCGGGAGGAGTGTGCAACCTCGGAACCACAGGCTCACATCCGGCCTGTTGGTGTGCACTTACCACCCTGCATGCTATGTCCCGGCCATGCCGACTCCCAGCCCTTCCCCTCGCCCCCTTCCTTTTCTCCATCCCTAATAATGGCTGACTCACAAATTGTTTCAGACTTGAACCTAACCCCCACTCAAATGCCATGGCTGTCTGGGTTACTTAAATCAATGTAGACACACTCCGTTCAGAGAGGTCGTCCCTTTGGCTCAATACATCTCTCTTCAAATCACTAATGAAGTTGAACTTGCTCTAGACAGTGTGTTTCAGGTTGAAGAAACTCCTACTGAAGCTCTTGATTTAGTTCTCAGGAGTCTCCTGCTCAGCTCAGATTCTGACAGAGGGAGACAGCGCTACTGACTGACAAAGTCACACCTCATTCATTTCCACCCCCAGGAGAAATATACTGAATATCCTCCAGAAAGGATGCAGCTCACCTTCGTGGAGAACACACACAGACACCCTCCCTGCCTCGACCTTTACTAACTGGTTTTCTTCCTATACATATTTGATGTGTATAATCATTGTTTTATTACATAGTGATTAGTTATAAGTAAAAGTTATCCATAAAGATCATTGCATTAGAATTATTTTTACAGAGCTAGATTTAAAATTGTTTAATTTATTTTGTTTTAAGATTCTTTAAAGTGGTAAAATCTCCTTGATGCTACTAACAGAACACCACCAACTTTAATGGGGGTAGGGGGAGTAAAGCTTTAAGATAATCAGCTTTGAAAACTACATTTCCCAGAATCCTTTGCAACTAACAATGGCCATTTAACAGGGTTCTGGCCAATGAGCTGTCAGAAGTCATTGGGTGCACTTCCCCAAAGGCTCCTTAGAGGCAGTGGGGGTCAGGTGAACCCTCAAGTGATCTCTTTTTCCCTTCTTTCCTGCTATCTGATCAGCTATGTGACTTTGAGAAAAGTGTTAGAAAAGTCTGGCCTTGAAGTCTGTACCATACCAACACCTGCACCCACCTCCCTGGATTCTCACTCAACAGGAACAGTAAGTCTTATTTAAGCTGCTGGTTTTGGGGTTTTCCCTCACAGGCAGGTAAACTGTATTCTATTCCAAGCTACTTTAAACAACAGGGTTCTGGGGACACTGGACCCCCCACCACTGGCTAGCTCACAGAAAATCACGAGCAGAGACTAATTAAGGGCCAGCTGTGAATACTATTATTTGGTTCATAGCATCTCAAAATTCTCAGTGTGCTGTCTTACCATTGTCTGCCTTTCGGCCCAAATGCAATCCAACATGAAATGTATCAGCTGTGCACTTGCGAGGTGGGGATCCAAACCACCTGAAAAATTTAAATCCAACTCCTCATCTCCATGTTGGCTGCAAGCAAGATGGCAAGGAAAAGCTCTTCGTTGCTTACTTGGCTCTGGTGCACACCCAGTGACAGGCTGGATTTTCCTGTAACCGCCCCTCCTTAATAAATTCAAGAGCTCCCCCCATCACAAACAGCTTCTAATTGTATTACTATTTCTGGGCTAAACGGGGGACACGACCCTGGCCGGTAGCTCTGTCTGGATCTTATCTGAATAATTGCTTCAATTCCCCACTTGTTTCTGGGTGCGTGTAGGCCTGACCTCTGGGCATGGCCAAGCATTACTCATAATCAAACTGAGAGTTTCGACTCGAAATGTGACAGCGTGGGCTATATCTGTTTTCTCTCGGGCAGATTATTCAAATACCATTGAGTTGAAGTCAAGTTGTCCCGGAGCCCACTGAGTCTTTGCTCCAACCGTCCCTGGAGGAGCCCTTCCTTAAAGAGCTTCCTTTGCGCTATGGTAATCTGTTTCTCAGGGAAGATGTGATGGTTGGATGTTTTCAGCCTGATTCTCTTCCGCCATCCCATGTCCCCTTGATATCCCGCCGCCTCTGTCAAAGCCGTGCGGATCTTATCTCTTCCAATGCAGTTGCTGAAACCAGAGAGCAGACTGGAAAACATTTCCCCCAACTGTCCTGTTTTTCATCATTTCTTTCTGACACCTCGAGATAACTTCTTAGCGGTTGTCTTCCCCTCTTCGGTAGATAGCCCCACTGCGTGTTTGGGGGGCCGAATGACGTCACCCAGGAATGTATAATTAGACACAAAAATGCATCTTTCCCAATTGGTGCCACCAGCAGAAATCCAGAGGCATTTTCAAGGAGAGAGGTCTTTTCCGACCGAACGGAAACTCTGCTGCCTTTCAGGACACTACCGGGCACGTCCTGAACACGGGTAGCAAAGAATCTTTCCACATGCTGGTCCCAACGCCACGTCACAACGCTCAAGACCTGGGGTCAGGCTTAGAGATTTGATGGGAAATGTCACTGGGCTCTTGGCTCTCCCCAGGCAAAACTGTGTTTCTCGAAGTTCCTGGGAGTCTCTGAAAAGAGGTCTGAGCTCCTGCCACTGGGGAGGCAGAACACAGGTGACTTCTGAGGATGGAGCCTTCAGCTGTTCAGCAGATTCCCTCTCAGCAAGTCCTGTGTCTGGGGCCTTAGCTGCTGCCATCCAGGATTCTGGTCTCTTCACAGGACTAATATGACCAGAGACCTCTACTGCCTAATACACCAGCCACGAGACACAGGCAATGATTGAAACCTAAATGTAGATAAACAAAAAAAGAAAGGAAGCTACAAATTCGTCTCGGTTTCATTAGCCACATTTCAAATGCCCAGGAGCCACACGTGGCCAGCAGTTGCCACATGGAATGGCTCAGACTACAGTATTTTTATCATCGTGAAAAATTCCTTTGGGACAATTTGACTAAGCTGCCTGCCTCACCTGGAACATTCCTGGATTACGCCTGTTGACCTGGTGCCATCAGGAATAGCACCCTCCTTCATTCTAATCATGTTCTGGCTGGGGAATACAGCTTTATAATGAAAATTAACTTGGCCCCCGTCTCCACACAGCCCCCTGAGCCCCCAGTCTTTGCCAGGACTTCCCTGAGACCCACACCCTTTGTCCTGATGAAGAGGCCCGCGGTGTCAGCAAAGCCTCTGTCCCTTTTGTCCTGATCCACCCCACCTGTCAAATCTAACAGTACTATTCATAGAAAGAAAGAAAAAACTTCACATGAAGGAATTGTCTGTTCTCCCAAAACATGTGATTTGCTTGTAAGCAGTTTCAGTTTTGTTTCTATTTCCTCTTGCGTCAAAGAGCTCAGCCCAGGCACAGCGTCAGTTCCAGAGTACCTTAGCTCAGGGCCACCAGCCACCAACGCCACCCTTGGCTGGCCTTCGCCCCTGCCTGTCTTGCCCAGCAGAGGGCGTCTGAGTTTAATATTCTTGGTAAAGAATATCTACACAATCACTAGGGATTTTTTTTTCTTCCAGTAATACTGTGTGTGTGTGTGTGTGTGTGTGTGTGTGTGTGAGAGAGAGAGAGAGAGAGAGAGAGCAGCAATCTGAGATAACATAGGTCACCTGAAGGACATGCCATCAAAACTTGGAGATTAAGAGCCGTCCAGGCCGCATGCAGCCAGAGGGTGGGGAACCTCACCAGGCACAGGGACGCAACAGCCTCCGGGGGAAACACGGGCAGACACCATTTTGCAGAACTCTTAAGAAATGGGGTCTAACCTGTGTGAGGGGCAGTCCCTGCCACCCAGAGTCAGGCTCAGGGTGCCAGGGGCTGCCTCCAGCTGCACCCCTACCCCGGGCTGGCACCACCCTTTGTGGGGCTGGGGGCAAAGCCCCACATCTCATACCCCGGGCCAGCAACAAAATGGTGGTGGCTGAACAGGGGCATCTGCAGGGACTCAAGGGGGACTTTTGTTCCACTTGCATGGCTGCCTCGCTCTGCACTGTCAGTCAGCATTCGCTGTCTATCATCTGACTGTCTGTCTGTCTGTCTATCTATCTATACACCCTCTCTTTCTCCCCTTTCTCTCAATCTCTGTTTCTCTTTCTCCCCCTTCTCAATCTCTCGATCTCTGTCCTCTCCCTTCTCCATTTCTCTTTCTGCTCTCTCTTCCTCACCCTTCCCCACTTCTTCCTCTCTATTTTAGTCTCTCTCTTCTCCTCCCTCCCCCTTCCTCTCTCTCTCTTTCTCTGTTTCTCTCTCTCTTCTCCCTTCTCCCCCGGCCCCTCCCCCCACCACCAATCTGTCTCTGTTTCATTCTCTCTCTCCACGTTCTTCCTTTTCTCTCCTCCCACCCCCACCTCCTGCCACATCCTCTGCGGAGTCCTCCCCTCCCCCCACAGAGGGGGCTGAAGTCCCCGCTGACTTGATTCTTGCTCCCGGCCCCTCAGTGGGGTTGATTCCTTATTGATCACAGGTTGTCATTTCTGCTGTGAACCTCGGGGGCGGGGCGCTGACACGTTATGAGTTGGGGTTACTTGGCTGGCCTGCTTTGGGGCTTGGAACCTATTCAGATTATGGGTGCTCGCTGGAATCTTTTGAAGATTCCCAGAAAACGTTGGAAGGGGCTTCTCCACAGCAAACACCCATCAAACTCCACTGCATCTTTCAGGATGAGGCAGCCACGTGGCTGGTCCCCCAGCTCTAGCAGCCGTGCCATGTGGAGATTTGTCTTCTGAACCCTCATCTCTTTCTTGTCATAATGGCACCTTCCTTAAGGAATAAATAAGACCATCTACGTGGAGGGCGTAGTGAAGGCCCACGGCACGGGCATGGCAAACGTCAGATATTACTGTTTTATTATTTCTTTGCCACAAGCTCCCCCCAGCAGGCCTGGAGGGAGATGAGCTTCTGTGCACACAGGTTTGTTGGAGGGAGCTCTGGATCAGCCGCACCTCACCTGTGACTGCCTCTCTGAGATTCAGTAAGTCATCGCTTTGTGACTCAGTTTCTCTCGGAATGAAGCAGCGGAGCTTTGCGGGCTGGCCACCTCCTTTAAGACTCTTGGTAAAACACGCTCAACGCAACTTTGGGGAGCCCTTGTGATGAGCTGAGGACTGGGGAGAAATAAATACCTGCCCACCCCACCGCGTGCATCTCAGGGCTCTACGGGCAGTGCCAGTGTGTGCCTAAATACTAACAGTGCCGCCTCTCACTCCCCAAAGTGTCCTAGATTGGATGATAAATAAGGTCACTCTACAGAAAACGTAACACCAGACCTGCGTGAGTTCAAAGTCAGGGAAAAGAGAAAGAGATACGTAGAAAGATGATAGATAGATGGACAGAGAAATAAATAGAGAGATGTATAGATAATTGACAGATAGGTAGATAAATAGATGATAGATAAATAAATAGATAATGGTTAGATGATTGGTAGATAGGAAGGTGGGTAATAGATAGAAAGGTAGATAGGTAAGGAGAGGGAGAAAGAGGAGATTAAGACCTGGCATCAAGTCCTACCCCAGAGCTGAGCAGCCGCATGACCGTGGACAAACACCTCATTGCTCCATGTCTCCACTTCACCTGGTAAAAAAGGGCCACTGAGCCACCTACGTCCATCCGTCCATCGGGACTGTTGCCTGACTAACAGCAGATGCCCGGGGCACAGTTAGCGTGGGGTTTCTCAACAGGCACCTGACCGGCCACACGCATGGCGGAGCTCTGAGCAAAGGAGGGGTTCCCTCCCCAAGAAAGAAAGAGACCGCCTCAAAAGAAAATAACTTAGCCGTAGCACATGATGTCGTGTGTCACTTCAAAGAAATATCATTCTATTGTACGCTTTATTACTTTTGAACCTGCTCTGGCGCTTGGGAGAGGACCCCACGGGTCCACTGAGGCCACCCAGATGGCCCTGCAGATTGAGAGGCTGGGCCCGCCTCCCACTATTAGATTAGGTGTCACCTAAAGTGACAGCTACACAGCAGGCCAGGAGGGTGGGGGCTGGGCGAAGGGCAAAGGTGACGGACTGGTGGCTCCTGCCCAAGTCAGGGGACCAGAGCGGGGTGGGGTGGGCAAAGGACAGAAAAGGGCCTTGCAAACAAGAGCCCAGACCTCCAGCTGCATTCTGCTTGCAGCCGTGGACGCAGGCGCGGCCGATGGAGGCACAGTTTCCATTTTAGAGACACCCATATCTCCTGTTCCACCAACTTCCCAAATACCAGCTTGAATTTTATGCAGGCTCCTAAAATTGGCCTCAGCGGTCACCAGCTGCAAAGGGCCATACCAGGCTGTGCCATTGAATCCCGAGGCGACACGGTAGGGCCAGCCCCACTATCCCGCCCCCTGGCCCCTCCGAAGAGCAGGCTGGATCCCAGGGAGACTGATGATGATGGAGTCCCACAGCCACGAGCAGAGAACTGGCATTTGAACTCTCTTCCTTCTATGAAGATTTCCTGTCTCTGATAACTTCCTGCCTTAGGGCACATTATCAGGTCTCTTGATAAGATTTATCTTACCTGCTTCTTAAACCTCTGCCCACACAGACTTCAGCAAAATAGAAATTTCTATCTACCATGGATAGGTTCGGGCATGGCTGGATCCAGGACTGGGCTCAAACCATAGCCATCAAGTCCATCTCTTTTTTTTGTTCTTCTATGTGGACTTCACTCCTGGGCAGGTCCCCTTTCTGTAGAAGCCCCGGGGGGCTTCACATTCACATTCTCTCTGCCTAAAGCCCCAGCAGAAATGAAACACCTCTTTGCCAATAATTCCAGCCAAAGTCTTGGCTCAAGTTCATCTGGACCACTGAGAGCATTCATGAATGGACCAGTTTGCCAGGCCTGGGAATCAATGCCCATCCCTCAAGTAGGGAGTCAGGGTCAGCCCCCCAGGAGCCCAGGAACTGCATGTTATGGGTGGTAATTAGCCAGAGGAACACCAAGGAGTTTTTTACCCAGAGAATAGAAAGCGGACACCGTGAAGACAAAAATCTATGACACCTGTGGTACACAGTAGGCACTCAATACACTTCAGCTGTTAAAGGGAGCGCTTGACCAAAAGTGCAGGACCACTTGGGGATCGCTGAAGTTCTAGAATCATGCCTCTAAGCTGCTGGTTCTTTACCTTGGCAAGGCACTAGAAATTTCTGCAGAGCTTTTAAACCTCTTCCTTCCCCCAGCCCCGCCCTCGGAGGTCCTGATTCAGCCGATGGGGGCGGGTCAGCATAGCCCTTGTGAAAGGCACCCGGGAGACTGCAATGCAGAGCCAGGGCTGGAAACCAGTGCTTCAAGCAAATGCGTTCATTTGGCTGGTGCCCACGGACCTCCTAACCATAGCGCCAAATCCTTTAAGGCCCGAGGAATTATTAGGAAGTAAGGCTTAGAGGTGAAGACTTCGTGCAGAATTTGAAAATCTCTTCAAATTATTTCTCCCAATGCCTCATCTGCTAAAACAGGACTTTGGTGGTAGCTTTAAAAAAAAATGCAAACTAGTGCTGATCTGTGTCTGTTCATGTGTGTGCATGTGTGTGAGCCTGTGTTCAGTGTGTGCAATTCACCCCACCCCTGTGATTGCACAAAATGTTGCTTTGGGTGGCTAAATCAGTAACCCAGATGACTCAGGAACTTGGCTAATGCTGAGTCATCTGCCTCCCAGGTTTCTTCCTCCCTCCCGACCCCATGTCATCCTCGACTTTGGATAAAATGTTGTATTTCCCATCACTAATTACAGACAGATGAACATCACGTGCCTCCAGGAGTGACGGGCAGAGAAGGATACAGCGCCCCGAAGCCCTGCATTCCAGCCAAGCATGCATAGCCTCTGTCTGATCCCGAGGAAACATCAGACAAACCCAAAATGAGAAGCACTCTGTTATATGGGACAGGGGCAGGGGAGGGACCACATCCTTCAAAAATGCTAATGTCACAAAGGACAAAGAAAAGCCATGGAAATGCTCCAGGTTAAAGGCAGCTAAAAAGACATAAGAACTAACTGCAAATTCTGCCCCTTGGCTGGATCCTGTCCTGGAGGAGGGCAGGCTCTGAGGAATAGTGTAAAGTGAACTGATGAAACTGGAATGCGGACACTAAGTTTGATCGAAGGTTTGCCTCAGTAGAAATGGATGAAGTTGTTAACTCTATCCGGGCTCTCTGTGTAAGAGACTACCCCGATTCTCAGCAAACACACACTTGGAGAATTTAGGAGTAAAGGGCCATGATAAATGTAACACCCACAAATAATTTAGGGACTCTGTGTGTGTGTGTGTGTGTGTGTGTGTGTGTGAGAGAGAGAGAGAGAGAGAGAGAAGGGAGAGAGAACCCAAACCATCAAGCAAATGGAGTAGATTATTAATAGATGAACCTCATAGAGCCTACAGGGATTCTATATTATTTCTCTATTTGCAACTTTTTGGTAAATTTGAAATTATTTTCACATATAGAAAGGGTTTATAAACAGAATGTCCATTTATTTGAAATGGGGAAACACACCTCCTGACACACCAAGATTCAGCACCTCAAACACGCATGCGCACGCATCTCACATATGAAAACTCATTCCTCATCCTAATAAAACCAAGAGTTCCTCTTTGCACCTGAGACAGTTCAACAGTCACAATGTGAGGGACTCCAGTCCCTGCACATGACAGTAAATTCTCCCAAACAAGGGGGTTTGCAGGAAGCTGCCAGATGGCACCACCCCACGCCAACGGTTTCTAAGAACTCCAGAAATTTTTTTAAAATATTTTTTATCCTCACCCAAGGATATATTCATTGATTTTAGAGAAAGAGGAAGGGAGAGAGAGAGAGAGTCGTCCATCTGAGAGAGAAACATGATTGGTTGTCTCCCGTCCACACTCTGACCGGGGATCAAACCCGCAACCTTTTGGTGTACGGGACAACATTCTAACCAACTGATCCACCCGGCCAGGGGTAGAAGTTTCTTAAATACAGGCCACTAAGTTACACTGAGGCACACACAGCCTTTTAAAAACAGAAATCAATCTGGTCACTCCTCCTCACAGCTTCTGAGTGGTGCCCATTGTCCTTAGAATAAAATCCAAACTTCTACCTGGGCTCACAAAGCCCACTGGGCATCTGGTCTCTGTTTACCTGTCGGACTTCATCCCAAAGACTCTCCCATATTAGCCTGCATTTTGGTTCTTAAATACGCCAAGCCCTTTCTTACCTCCGGGCCTTCGCACCTGCTGTTCCCTCTTCTGGACAGCTCTTGTCCAGTGCTTCATGTAACAACTTGTATCTCTTCATTTAAGTCTCCCTTCTGATGTTGTCCAGCTCTCTTTATTTATTTTGTTCATAGAAATGACCATTGAGTGGAATTTTTAAAAACTTGGATTGTTTCCCCTGTGCAAATACAGTGCAGAGAAACCTCATCGGAACATTCGTCCCTCTGCCAGAGCAGGGAGTTTGTTTATTTTTATCACCACTGCATCCCAGCACCAAAAGCCAAGCCTGGCACATAATAGATGCTCTAGAAATATTTCTTGAATGAATCAGTGAACAAATGAGCAGCAGGACTGGATACATAGTTGGCACTCCATAAATGAGCCTTGAAAAGAACAAAATTAGATTTCAATGACCTGAGTTCAAGACTTATTATACCCCTGACTGGTGTGGCTCAGTGGGTTAACCATCGTCCTCCAAACCAGGAGGTTGCTGGTTCGATTCCCAGTCAGGGCACCTGCCTGGGTTGTGGGCCAGGTCCCCAGTTGGGGGTGTGATAGAGGCATTGATCAATGTTTCTCTCCCTCCCGTCCCCTCTCTCTAAAAATAAATAAATAAACAAATAAATAATGTTTTGAAGACTGTAAATGTATCATAACCAAGGCAGTGCATTATTGGAATAAGGATATATATCTTAATGGACCGTCCAGAAATAATACCCACACAAATATGATCAGTTGAGTTCATAAAAAGGTGCCAAGCTAATTTTTTTAAAGATTTTTATTTATTTTTAGAGAGAGGAGAAGGGAGGGAGAAAGAGAGGGAGAAACAGCAATGTATGGTTGCCTCTCACATGGCCCTCACTGGGGACCTGGCCCGCAACCCAGGCATGTGCCCCGACTGGGAATCGAACCGGGACCCTCTGGTTCCCAGCCCGCGCTCAATCCACTGAGCTACACCAGCCAGGGTGCCAAGCTAATTTAATGGGGAAATGGTAGTCTCGTCTACAACAATGCTAGAACAGTTGGATATCCATATGCGAAAATAATGAATCTTGACCCTTTCCTCACAGTGTACATAAAACATTCATTTTAAATGGACCATCGACCTGATAGACATAAAAGAGATAAACTTGTAAAACTCTGAGAAGGACATAGGAGAAAAATCTTTGTGACCTTAGGCTAGGTAAATGTGTCTTAAGCTACAAGATCATCCCTATGTTTTAAAATGGATAAATTAGTCTTCATCAAAATTAAAAACATATGATCTTTAAAAGACACTAATTTTAAAAAAGACACTAACTAAGGGGGAAAAAAGCAAGTCACAAACAGGAAAAATATTTGCAAAGTGTGTATGTATCAGACGAAAGTCCAGAATATAAAGAAGTCTTTAAAACTCAATTAAAAGAAGTCAATTTTTTCTAAATGGGCAAAATATAAAAACAAATGACTTCAAGAAAAAAAATACAAGAATAGCAAGTTAGCACATATACAGGTGTTCAATATCATCCGTCCTTACAATGAGATATTACCACACAGCCACTGAAATGGCTCAGATCTAAGAGATTGGTAATGCCAGCTGTTGGCAAGGATGTAGACGAATGGGAACTTCCATACATCGCTGGTGGGAATGCCAAATGGGCAGCCCCGGGTCAGACAGCTTGGTGCCTCTTTTAAAGTGAAACGCGCCCTTAGCCTACAACCCAGCGATCCCACCACGAGACGTCATCCACTAGAAATAAAAGCCTACGCCTACAGAAAAACCTCTGCTCAGTCGTCCCTGGCTGCCCTATGTGTAACCACCAAACACTAGAAATAACCCAAATGTCTATCACTGGAGAGCAAAAAAACAAAGTGTGGCCCATCCCTCTGACGGAATATTAGTCAGCAATATCAGGGAAGGAATTACAAATCTGCTCCAGACGTGGGTGAATCTCAGACACGCACTCAGTGAAAGAAGCACACACCCTCATTTATGTGAAATTCTGGAAAAGGCAACATTACAGGGACAGAAAGCAAACTGGCGATTGCCGTGGTGGTAGGGACGGTTAGATCGACAGCGTGTGGCTGTATCTCTGTGTCAGAATTCACCACAAGACTTACCCCGGGTGAATTGTGTCGCATGGAAATTATACCACAATAAAAGGCATGCACATTGGATGGAAGGAAAATGCGCGTCTGTCACAGTTGGTATTTCTTCACTTTCCGCCTCCAGGAAAGGCACCAGCCTATGTTGACATGCGTGTTAAGCTGTCGGTCACCATACCCTGCTCTGGTGCTGCTGGAGGACAAATAAGGATGACTCACAGGCCCGCCATGACCCAATCCCCCATCTCGCCTCCTCTGTGAAATGGGATCACAACAGGGTCTGCCTCCCAGACTTGTCTGGGGGAGGGTGAGAGGAAGCAACACAGATTAAGAACAACTTGGCTGATGCTCAGTAAATATTAGCAAGCACGGTACTAATTACAGGTGGGGCATTTATTAATGCATCCGCCCTGTGCTTTGTCTTTGGAGACATCCTCCCATTTCACCCTCCCAAGGTGGGGCTTCTTAATCCCCTCTTGCGGAAAGAAAGAAGCTAAGGATCAGACTGGTAGGGGACGTGAGGACACACACGGGGTAAGTAATTAGAATCTGGATTCAAATCCAGACCTGCCTCCCTCCTGCACACACACTGAACGGTTACAGAAATCCCATTCTGAGCATCCCTGCTCTCTCCTTTCTCTTCTTTCTCCTCTCCTAATTCTTGAGTCACCGGGGAGTCATTTCCTGCATCCATCAGATCCCTCAATGGTCCTTCTGCCCACTGAGTCCTCCACCCACCTCTATGGCACATCCTTTGCTTGAACAGCATCACGTGCGTTGGGAAGCATTAATGGCCATCTCTCCAGAGGTCCCTCCCTGCCCACTCTCAATCTCTATCGTTCTTTGCAGCATCTGCCCTCTCTGACTTTGTACGGCTATCATTTCTGCTGGTTGTCAGCACACACAGAGACAGCCCCTCTCTTCCCTTCCCCCACGCGCCACACCTAGAATGTACACTCCTGGGCAGCGACTGGATCCGGGTGGAGGGTTGTCTCTTGCTTCTACCCCATCACTGTATCCTTCATACCTAAACCATTCACATGACCCTGGAATAATCATAAATGTTTAGATGGAACTTACAAGACCATCATGATCCAACACTTACATTTTCATAGATGGAAAAGTCCAGAGAGGTTAAGTGACTTCCACAAGGCCACACAGCCGGTTGGGGCACACCACGGAGTAAGCTTTGGATCCCTATCAAGTAATGGCCCTGCTACTTCCCATTGTCCCTCACATCCAGGTCCAAGAAGGCAGGAGGCACGAGACGCAACTTAATCATTTTTAATCTTAATTGTTTTAAATTAATCTGAACGTCATGCCATGGGGCTGGCAGTGAGGGGTGTAGAGAGCCTAGGCCTTTTCTTGGATTTTCAAGGTTGTCTTTGAAAAGATTGCAGGCCCTCAAGGGGAGCAGTAATAAGACAGCTTTCGACTTGTGTCCTATGTGAGGAACACGGTTGTCTGCCGTCCGTTTCAAGATAATGTGTCTTATAAACCCTCTGGTCCTGTATACAATGCAATGTCCTTACCGTCCACTCTAGTTTGTGTGTATCCAAGCCCTTATCTTGTTTAATGTAAACACTGAAAATATTCCATAATCTTTGGTAACTCTGGCTTTGGCAATTCTTCATTCTTATTTCTTGAGGTGCCAGAAGCCGTGTCAAGCCGGCAGGGCCTGGGCCTCTCCCAGGCCCTGTGTGGTCCCGGGCCCGGCAGCCGTCTGCATTCTTCAAGCTAGGTCCCCATCACGCTCGCTCCCCGGGGGCACGCGGCTCTCTGGAAGGCTGAGAGAGGAAGACAGTCTTCTCAGCCACAAGCTCCAACAGGAGCCGAGGGTTACGCAACAGACTTACAAAATGTTCCTTCTGCCTCCCTAGACAGCTCAGCCCCGTTCCTGGTTGCTTGCTGTTCTGTGGATCGCTTAGCATTAAGCATTGTCTAGTCAAGAAAAACAAGTCCGAGGCGAATGTCTCTGATGGTGAAATCACCACTCGCTCAAGGGGCAGTGGCGGAAAATGGTACCCAGCTACACCCAAGCCACAGGGTTACGGGGCAACATGCCACAGGGTTACGGGGCAACATCCCACATGCGAGAGCATGAGGTAGAGGCTCATTAAGGACAAATACTTGGGAAAGTTTGTTATACACTCAGAATGTGGGTGAATTCCATTGCAGAGGGCAGGAAAGAACTGCCAGCCAGCCGGTGACTCGGGGGTGAGTTTACCCTTCCACGGTGGAAACCGATGGTTAAAGACTCCTGTGGACTCAACACAGTCATCGGCATTTGAGAGCGCTGACTGATGCCAGGTTATGCAGCGAGGACTAGCCCATATCGACCAGAACCCCTGCTCGTTTCCCCTTGGACACACTGTCTGCGAGGGAAACGAGCCGTACCCTCAAAAATCAGTGTCCCGCCTTGAGCGCAGAGGAGCCTAAGCACTTGGTTCCCGGTTTAGGGGATTTTCTGTGCTGCAAAGTTTGGTCATTAACCAAACTAACTATTTACCTATCTATTTGGAGTTCATATCAGAAGGAGGAGGATGTAATAGCCAAGACTACTTTAGATGCAAGTGACAATAACATCCCTCCATCTGGCTTAAGAATAAAAAGGAATGTATCATCTTATGTAACCGAAGTATCCAAATTTACTGCTGCCTTCAGGCATAGCTGGATCCAGGTGTCCAATATAATTAGCAGGGGCGTGTCATTTTCCACGTCTTGGCTCTTTTTCCCTTGATGTTGGCATTATTTTCAGGTAGACCCTCTCCATGTGACTGCAAGGCAATCACCTGTAGCTTCGGGTCTAGCTGATCTTCATGGATTGTGCGTCCAAAGGAAATGCACACACACGCTCATTTTTTTCCCAACAGTTCTAATGAAAGTCCCTGGTAAGAATCTTGCGGACAACACCTGGGGGACATGCCCAGTCCAGAAGGCATGCTCTCCCTGTGGGCCATTTCACGTGCATCCAGTTGTTCTCTATCACACCCCAGCCCACATGATGATCCTGCTACCGGTGTCCTTGGGAATTCACGTCAAGTTACCCTGGAGTGTGGAGGTGCTCATTTCTTGAAATAACCAGGTGCAATAGTTGGCTTACCCTTAGGAACCATGGTCTAAGGAAAAACTCTGGGTGAATCTGTAAACCGTGATGACAAACTTGGGAGCATGAGGTCTCTCCCTCCCTAAGGGATAGCCAGGAATGTCCTCCTCACTCAGTGTCCCGTGAGAGTTGGCAGGCACCATTGCCAGCACCACCGATGTTCTTGTCTTTTCTCTCTCTCCTGTTCCTACCCCTGGCCAAGCTTGCTCAGGAGGCGAAACGCCCCTACTCCCCTGCGTTGGTGAGAGGAGAGAAAAGAGGGAGAGCCTTCTGTGAGCTCTGCAGCCCCGCCTGCCCCTTTGCTAAATGCCAGAATCTTCGGACCTCACTGGGCGGATGGACAGAGCCCTCCAGTGTCTGTGCGAGGAGGGGCACCCTCCCCCAGCTGTGCCGAGAGGGCTGACAGGTGGAGACACCTGTGCTCGGAAACGTGCGTCAAAATGCCCTTTCCATTCGGCCTCCTTGCTTTATTTAGAAGGACGTTTTCCCTGATGCGGGTTCTTTGTCTTAATAAATCATACTCAATAGACAGCAGGTCTCAAGAACCATCGGAATGCAGGCTAACGTGAGCGGCAATACTCAAATTTCACGGGGCCTAAAAACACGTGAATCTATAGCTTCCCATTTTTACGCCTGCCCCCTTTATTTCCTCCTAGCCTTGAAAACAGTTTTGGAAGTGATAACAACTAAAAATTTTAAAGAAACAGTGTGAAGCATTTCTTGAAATGCTGCTCTGTCCACTCTTAAGTTTACCTAAGTAGTTGGAGTAACACTCCACTGTGAGGATATTCCTCCAAACCGAATCCCCACTCCTTCCATCCGAGGCAGACGCAGGCTGGACACCTGCCCTCATTCTAATTTCGGGCCTCCTGACCCAGCTCAAAGCACCAGAGTCAAAACCGCAACTGGAATCTGGACTCGCAGACATTCGCCCTGACTCAGCCCCTCTGCCCTGCGCTCCACCATAAGGGCTACGGGGCATTTCCTTCTCTCATTTCCTCAGAAGCTGCTCAGGAGTGTCCGGGGGAAGATTGTCGCCAAGAGCCTGGCAACAAAAATGGTCAAATCCATGGAGAGCCTGTCTATTTCCGGAATTAGGTTTTTGCGATCATAAAGATATCAAACGGGATAAGGGGCAGGGAGAGTCAGGTGAATCCAATATTCCCACGTCCGTGTACTTGACTGTCCCTCCTCTGGGACGCATCGTCGCCGACAATGGTCCTTTCAATGTGGAGCTCAGAATGGCTGACCCTCTTCTAGCCTATCAGCGAGGACTACTACCACATACTGGCAGGGATTTCGGTGCAAAATTCACTTGGCAGGGGTATTGTTTCAAGCCTGGACAAAGCTCCTATTGTCGTGTTCCAGCTCCAGCTATTTTAGGCAAGGAAGGGGAATTTCCACGGCTCCCTGTCCCCAGTCGTGAGCCCTGCACGCTGAGTAACCACTTCCGCGTAAGCTGGCAGGGCCCCAGCTCTTCACTGGGGAGAGAGAGAGAGAGAGAGAAAATCCCCCATAGTGTGCATACAGTTCTCAGCCGAGCAAGAACACAGCGGTGAGCTCATGCTGGATCGAGGAGGTGATCTCACTCCGGGGAGGGGGTGCAAGAGACTCAGCCAGAAAGGAAGGAATGAAATGGACGCAAGGTCTCAGGTAGAATGCAAAGCTGACATCATTCACGAGCAGCGCTGACGGCGATCGCTGAGGACTCAGCGGGTGCCAGGCGCTAACTCACCTGCACTGGAGTGCACCGGTCTTACGTGCAAGTTTACAGTGTTTGAGGTTCATCTGAGAGTCAACTGATGTATATTAAATAGATATTAGCATGTGCGGTAACAGATATGGCAAACACCCAAAGCAATATGCAAATAACAATTGAAAAACGGTGTGCTAGACAGTTCCATTTCTCAAAATACAAAGCCAAACAAAAACATCACCACAAAGAAAGTAATAATAAAAAAAAAGCCCTACCATGTATTAAACTTTAATTAGGTTCCTGGCACTGTGCTAAGTATTCTATAAACATTAACTCTAATCCGCTCAACAAAAAAAAAAAGAGAGAGAGAGAGAAAGAAAAGAAAAACCTGTGAATTAGGAAATATTGTTGCTCCCATTTCACAGATGAGGAAACCGAGGCTTAGCAATGCTGAGTAATTGGCTCAGGGTCACAAGCTAAAGTGACAGAGCTAGGATTTGACTCCACCCCAACAGCACAGCAGAACCCCAGGCAGGTGTGAGCTGTGACCTCACTGCCAATGTGCCAGGCACAGTGTTAGGTCATCTGGGTGATGCCACTGGCTCCTCTGGGCAGAGGAAATGTCACTAGCCACTGGGAAAGAAGCCACTTCCTGTCTGTGCAGAATGAGAGCATTACCACCAGCATCCGCACCATCCCTGGCTTCAGCCTCTAAGCTAAACAATTTAGCTTTGGAGTGACAGGTGATGGCTTAGTCACCCTGGCTCTGCCCTTCTCCCTTTTGCTATAAGCCAGCTGTGTGCCATGGGTGGCTCAGAGCATAAGCTCAGGGCACAATCGGGCACTGTACAGAAGGCCATTAGTGTCTCCCCGGGTCACCCTCATGGGCAGGGCACCTTCCCAGGCTGCGGTGTCGCTGATGCTGACTGGCTAACGATTCCCAGCTGTCATTTCTCAGAGTTGCCCTCAGCTCAACAGGAGCCAATTCACCTGGAAGGTTGTTCTTCAACCTTCATGGGGACAGCCCGCAGCCAGTAACTGACTGTCCCAGGGTGTGAAAGGCCAGCCCTTCTGCCTCCAGGGGAGGCGATGCCGCAGAGGTCCCAGAGAGCAGGCTGCAGCCGGGCTCCAGTGGAGAAAAACCTCTGCTTAGCGCTTAGCTCTCTCTCCTGCGCTCTTTCCCTCACTGCCCTCCTGCGGGCTGCCTTGCCTACACAAACCAAGTCTCCCCCCAACTCTGCTTTTACAGACCCGCTGCTATGTGCCCAGACACAGGCGCTGGGATGCAGGTTAACTAAGATGTGGTCCTTGAACTTCAGGACTTCGTGCTAGCGGAGGAAGCGGTTTTCCAAACTCACATGCAATGGGATAAGAACTGAACAAAGCCCACGTTCTGTTTTTTACCCGTCTCTTCTTACAGTCATCTAGTGCCCAGGCCTATGCTACACAGTATTTAGGCATTGTTTGATTTCATTCTGAGAACAAAGTCATAAGGTACATTCTTCGATTAACCCCTTTTCAGAGTCAAGAAAAGTGATAATTCCAAAGGGTCAATTAACTTGCCTGGGGTCACGCTGCCAGGAAGTGGCGGAGATGGGATTTGAACCCGGATCTCTCAGAACCTCCTGACTCTTACACTGGCTCTTTCCTATTTCTCTAGGTCAAGGGTCAGCAAACTACCCTCCCCGGGCACTGTCTGTTTTTGTAAATAAAGTTTTATGGAAACGCAGCCATGTGCGTGATTTGCATGTGGCTTGGCTGCTTTCAGCTCACAAAGGCAGGGGCGCGCGGTTGACATGGAGCCTGGAGAGGCAGCCAGCGATGTCCGTGCTCCATCTCCTCCCGGGAAAAGTGTGCCCACCCCTGCTCTCCAATGATGAGCTTGCTGGTGTTGTCTTCCTTCAGCTGCAGTTAAAGAGAAAATGCGAGGGGAAGAGATGAAGGGGTACACATTGCCAGTCATAAAAAAAACAGAGGATGTAAAGTACAACAGCGTGAGCAGCGTCGATAATATTGTCATAACTACGTGTGGTGTCAGGTGGTTACTAGACTCCTTGGGGCGATCACTTCGTCAGGTAGATAAATGTGGCATCACTATGGTCTACACCTGAAACTAATATAATGTCGTATGTCAACTGTAACGGAAACAAAATTTTTAATTATTGAGAAAAAAAAGAAAGAAACTGTGCCATCTCTCTCTCCTTCAAGTCCAGCTCCTCCGGTCAACGGCAGTTCACAGCAGAGACGGCACCCGCCCGCTCGCCCTGGCGGAGGGAAGTTCATCTGTGGTCTTAGGTTCTCCTGCAAGACTTACTGGAGAACAGAGTCACATTATCTGATTGGCCTCTGTTCCCCTTGCTGTTTCACCTACTAACCCTTTAAAAGGAATGCTGTCATTTCTTTTCACAGATTATTCTTACAGAGAACCATAAGGAAGTTTCCTGTTGACCTTTCCCTCTGGAATTCGCATTGTCTCCCTGTACCTTCGGAGCCATTCCCTCCCCACAGGAAGTTCCTCTTCTAGCCTTTGTTTACTGTGTTCAGTGCTTGGAAACGGTGGTCACCTCCTTCCAGGGTTTTCTGCCGCACAGCTTTCAGACTTCCATCTCTCTTCATTTTTTCCCCGCAAGTCAGTCACTCCTTAACTATGTTTTCTTGCAGTCTTTGTATTCAATCTGTTTGCATTCTGGGATGCTTCCAATGCAATGAGTGCCATAGGGCTGACTGAGAAGAAATATACCCAGTCCATTCAGGCTCAGATGACTAGTTGAACTTGAACCCAACATGTTACTCTCCTCCTTCTGAAGACCTCTTCCAGTCACCAAAATTATCCAGATGTCTTATTGATGGCTTAAACGATCTATATTTGTTATTTAATAACATAACGCCCCTGTTTTTTAAATGCAAACCGTAAAGTAAAACTTAGGACAATCTTTTTGCAAAGCAATTTCATCATGTACATCAAGGATTGTTTTTTTAAGATTTTTATTTATCTACTTAGAGAAACAGGAAAGGAGGGAGAGAGGGAGAGAAACATCTGTGTGTGATAGATTCATTGATTGGTTGCCTCTTGCACACCCCCAACTGGGGACCTGGCCCACAACCCAGACATGTGCCCTGACTGGGAATTGAACCAGCAACCTTTCAGTTCACAGGCCGGCGTTCAATCCACTGAGCCACACCGGCCAGGGCTACATCAAGGATTTTTTATTTAAGTTTATGCCCTTTGACTCAATCACTTCATGTCTAGCATGAACCCCGAGACTTAGAATCTGATGAAGTAATCTAAGATGCCACCAGTGATATGGATGTAAAGATGTCCATCAACAGCATTATTTTAAATAATAGGGAAAATGTAAATATATCCGCTTTATTATAACAGAACGGCTAAAAAAATAATTTCACATGTTTCTGAAGGAACATTTTCTAGGCACAAAGAACATGTCTTTGAAGAATTGTTGATAATATTGTGAAATGTTCACGAAGCGACGTTAAGTAAAAACACTGTGTGTGAATAGCACCAACTCTGTAAAACACATACATTTGTGTATAGACATATATTCTATAAGATCATAATAAGCAGATTATTTTTTTTATCTTACTCATTGCAGTGTGCCGAGAACCTCTCGGCCTGGGTTCCTCAATCATAACACAACTGACGTTTAGGGCGGGCTAATTTTTTTGTCGTGGGGCCGTCCTGGGCACTGTCAGATGTTCAGCAGCATCCCGGCCCTCTACCCACCAGGTGTCAGTGGTACCCATCCCCCACCCAGCTGGGACAAGCAGACTGTCTCCAGATGTTGCCAATGTCTCTTGGGCGACAAAATTGCCCCTAGCATAGCACCCCTAGGACACATAGTAGGTGATGGATAATATTGTTAAATAATTTAACGAATTAGAATAGACACATGGACATTTCAGTAGTTCTCTCTTGTTAATACAATTATTTTCTTTTCAATACATCACTGTATCTTTTTCAAATTTTCCACCATAACCATGTGCAAGTCCTACTCATAATCATTCGCTCACAATTCCAAAATCCACAAACCTCGTTTGACAGCAAATCTGACTCCTCTGAGTTCATGTGAAAGCTTTAATGATCTCCGGTGGTGTGAATATTTATGTATTTCTTTAAAGAAATATTACATGTTATTTCACATAGAGTGTAAACAAAATGCATCTAAAAGATCTGAAAAAAATCTAGCGTACAAAATATATCCATCCGGCCGCTAGGTCTGGGGACAAAGGACGGTGAACCTGTTTTGCTGTTACAATCAGCAAAACAGACAAAAACATATGACAAGCACTATGAAAGTCTACCCAACAGAATGAAATGAATGAAGGAGCTATTAGTAAATAAACACTCACCCAAAAATTCTCTCCAAAAAGTAAATTATGGCCCTGGCCAGCATGGCTCAGTTGGTTGGAGCATCTTCCCGTAAACCAAAAGGTAGCAGGTTCGATCCCAGGTGGGGGGAAGTACGAGAAGGCAACCGATCAATGTTTCTCTCTCTCATTGACGTCTCTCTGTCTCTCTCTCTCTCCCTCCCTCCCTTCCCGTCTCTCTAAAAAGGCAATGAAAAAATGTCCTCGGTGAGGATTAAAAAAAGGAAATTATGAAAAAAAAAAAAACCCTTACAGATTGCTGTAGTCATTTGACTTCACAGTTGAGCGAACAGGCGCTTGGAGAGTTTCGACCCCCAAATCCCGCAGCTGGTGAATGCCGGTGCTGGGCGTGGCTCTCCGGCCTGTGTGACTGCGGCGTCTCCATCTGAGCCGTCGTCACATGCGACTGCTGTCCCATTTCTGTGACACACAGCACAGCGCCTGGCATAGAGATATCCATGATGCTGGATAGCTGAGCGCATGGATGCGACCCTCCCTGGCATGAGGTTAATTTCTGAGAAGGCCAAGGTCATCTGAATTCCACCTTGAACAGGAAATAAAACAAGGGAGGGTTTGGCGGGGGCTAGACAAGACCTGGGGCCGACTCAGTTCCATTGTCGAGGTGAAACTGTCACGGGCGATGACATAAACAGCAGTGCCATCTGCTCGATGCCCTCATCGGTGGAGGGGACATCGGCTCTGGAGCCACACCCCTGGAGTTCCAATCCAGGTTCACCACTTACTGGCTGCAAGTTATTTAAAGGCTTTTCCTGTCAAACCTCTCCTTAGTGAAATGGGAATAATGATAAGACCTCCATCATAGGCCACTATGAAGACGAGATGAGTTAATATAAAAAAAGTGCTTAGCCCTAGCTGGTGGAGCTCAGTGGATTGAGCACCGGCTGCGAACCAAAGGGTTACCAGTTCAATCTGAAATCAGGGCACCTGCCTGGGTTTCAGGCCAGGTCCCTAGTAGGGGGTGTGCAAGAGGCAACCATACGTTGATGTTTCTCTCCCTTTCTCCTTCCCTTCCCTTCCCTCTAAAAATAAATAAAATCTTTTTTTAAAAAATATGCTTAAAAAGAGTATGTGGCCCATACTAAGGACCCGTTAAATATCCGCCCTCGCATGTCCCCCCGAGTGTCTTCTTAAGCATCAGCTAATTTGGCTGTTCAGCACCCGTGGCTTGGCCAGCACAGAGAGGCACCTTGCCCGCAGTCAAGGCTTTTTGGGTTTGGTTTTGTTTTTTCCTGCTCTTCCAGTCATGAACTGTGAGGAGGGGCAAAACCACTCTCCTCTGCTGTGCCTCAGTTTCCTCACAGACACAACCTCAATAATAATACATCATTCTAGAACCTTTGTTAGAACTGAAGGAGCTGTTGGGTCTAAACGGCTTAGTTCAGCCATTGCTCAATCGCGGTGGCAATTTTAATGAACGCCTTCAATGACAGGAAACAGAGAAGCGGAAAGGTCAGGCAGGGAGGACCTGAAGGAGAAGAACACTCAGTGCTTTCCGTGAGAGCGGCGCGTCCAGAGGACGGCACGCCGACCGCTGGTGAGATCGAGTGCCATCAGCTGGCGTACAGACAAAACTATTTATTAATTTTAATAGCCATGTACTTATTTCTACTTCATCTGTGACCAGCAAATCAGTCACTACAGTGATGTAAGGTTTCCTTTTTTTTTTTAAGATTTTTTATTTATTCATTTTTTTTAGAGAGAGGAGAAGGGAGGGAGACAGAGAGGGAGAGAAACAGCAATGTATGGTTGCCTCTCACATGGCCCTCACTGGGGACCTGGCCCGCAACCCAGGCATGTGCCCTGACTGGGAACCGAACCGGAACCACCTGGTTCCCAGCCCGCGCTCAATCCACTGAGCTACGCCAGCCAGGGCAGGTTTCCTTCTTACACAAATCTAGTTAAGTGTGAGTAGTGGGTTGACTTAAAGAAAGATGCTGGGTAAACACTGGACACGGCAGTGACAGACGCAGCACAAACTGTGCAGTTCATGTGTGACGGGCTGCGTGTGAGGGGTGCCGTGGCAGACCACATCTGGCGACCAACATAGCCCCGAGAGGGCGTCAGGGGCCCCTTCAAGGGCTGCAGACAATGACAGTTTCTGTGATTCACCCCGCATTCCTCATTAGTGAATCCTCCCTCTCCCTGAGTACACATTGACCTTGTCCTTTACGGATTTCCTAACCACAAATTAGAACCATGTTATCAGGGGTCTTGGTCTGCAGTTTTCAGTCCTTCCTAACTTCCCATTCTGTGTCATTAACCGGTGTGCGTGTGTGTGTGTGTGTGTGAGAGAGAGAGAAAGAGGAAGAGCCTTGTGAACGAAGGTTATACTCTGTTTCCTTACCCACACTACCTGCTTCAGTAATGGACTCACACAGGGGCTTAATCGTGGTCATTTACCACGTGCTGTGTGCACACCTGGTTGTTTCTAATCCTCCCAACAGCTCGGTAAGGTAGAGGACATGCCAAGTTTTACAAACGGGGAAGAGCTGAGGCTTGCAGAGGTGATACAGGCCCCCGTGGAAGCGGAACCCAGGTAGCTTGAACTTGAAGCCTAGCTCTTAACTATCACACCACATTGCATCCACTTTTAAAAATGTCTTGGATGGATGGAAGTAAGAACAGAAGGAAGGAAAAAAGGAAGGAAAGAAGGAATGGAGGGAGGGAGGGAGGGAGAAAGGGAGGGAAGGAGGGAGGGAGGGAGG